>WEIS01032663.1:0-18589 GCA_013389965.1 Todus mexicanus | reverse complement strand
TCTTCCTCCTCCTCTTCTTCCTCATCAGTCTGCAGGCCTTTTGCCAGCCTCCTGCCCAGTGCAGCAGCCCTCCTGTCCAGTTCGCTCACTCTTGGCCCCTCGGCTGCCCTGCAAACGCCCCACCACATCACGTGCCGCATCATCAGCCCTGATGAGCAGTTTGTGCATTCCCTGGGAGTGTGAGGTGAAACACTCCTGAAGGGCTACTTACTCCAGCTCCTCAAATCCAGGATTGTGGATGATTAACTCTGAACTGCAAGAAAAACAGATGCTTTGTTGAAAAAATAAGCATGTTGTGGCTGTTCACTGATGATTGAAAAAAAATGCCACAGCTTGGCTGTTGGCAGGGACATGCGCTTCCTCCTAAGCAATTTTTTTTTCCACTGTCTACCCTGTGTGCCTACTGCTTTGCCTGTGGCACTCCAGAAGTGACACTCCCCAGAGCTTGCTCCTGTCTGTCATCCTGTCTGACCAGACACCCACATCTCCTCTGGTTTTGGGTACCACTTGTGTGCAGGGTGCCCGGAGTTGCTACAGTCCAAAGCCACACTCTCTGCAACTTTGCAACCATAAAGTCTTGAGCCTGTCAGCCAAGAAAGCTGCAGGAATGCTCTCAAGTTCAAAAGGACTCCAAGGGTTGCTGCAGTCAGAGGCTTTTTGTGAAGACAAGGCATTTGCTTTCTAAAAGCACTGCTAACTTGCTGTATTGCTGCTGTAGAGCAGAGGTGCAACAGCCTGGCCAGAGGTGGAGAGTAAATGAGGCTGGACTGCATCCCAAAGGCTGCCACTGGAAGCGCAGCAGTAAAGCTGCCTGGAAAGTTGCTCCTCTCAGGATTTCAATACCTGTCTTTCATCTGATAGACAAAGTCCTCTTCAACCCAGGTCCCAGCTGAGCCATCTGGAGGCTGGTAGCGCAAATCCAACTCAATGTAGATCTACAATCAGAAAATGAAACTGCCCGCGAGCCACAAAACAATTGCAGAAAGGTCATGAAAAAGGGGAACAGAAGCGTGTGAGGAAAAAAGAAGAGAGATGTTGGTAGAAAGACAGGGAATGAAGGGGGTCACAACCCCACAAGAAGCCTATTTATACCAGACTCTCCTTGTCTGCCTCCATCAACAAGTTAGAGTTAAACAAACTCTCTGCTCAATAGCTTCTCAGTCTCCAGGATTCACTGAATAAAAGCTGACTCAAGTTACCAAATCCAAAATATACCATGGAGAGGCCTCTGAGAGCCATCTTGGGGCACTTTTGACAAGGAAAGTGAGGAAAGCCTTGCAGCAAAGCAAACCAACATGCAGGGCTTTGGAGCAGACTCTCTGTGGAAGGCACAAGACAGCTGTCAGAGCATCCCCAGGAGGCATGACAGCTTGGTTTAAAACACCTAGAGTCTGCACCACAACAGACATCACCTTACCATTAGTGATGACAAAGTATGGCCAGAGGAGTACAGGGCACATCGAGTATCGGTAAAGCCAGTATGGGTCTGAAAACACTTGGCCTACAGGTGACTAGTCTGATCTCAAACCAACACAAACACACAAGAACTGCCCAGCAGAGGTCAAAATTGCAGCCATGGAGGAGGTCACTTCTGAGTAGACTGAAGGGATGTGCAAGCTGACTTCACCACCCAAGCCCTGAAAAACACATTTCTGGGAGAACTACAGCCCAAGAAAGCACTAATACAGCGGCTGGGAAAGGCAGCAGCAAAGGCTGGATAGATGCAGAAGCCTAAGATAAAGTCCAAGAACAGCTGAAGCTCTGAAAAACACCTTTCAAACAATGAAGAGAAAAAAGAGTGCAAATAATTCAAGCCCCAGAGAAGAACAGGACTTAGAACAGCAAAAAGGGTTTTGTTTCCACTTTGCTAGAGGAGCAGTAGTTGAAACAGCCCCTCACCCTTGGGGACATGTCTCCTTCCAGCTGAGCAAAGGAAAAGGGTCTCAAGGTACTCTTGGATGGGTATCAAGTCTTGCCTGCCCTACTTCTGCCTCCCACAGCCATTGTGTACCCAGGATTGCAAAATCAAAAACTGACCTGGCAAAACCGAAGGTGGCTAGTTTTGGGTTGGAGAGGCTCATCAGCCTGAGCGCTGCTGGAAAGAGTTCTGAAGGGAAGAGGCAGCCAGAGGCAAAGGGTCCGGCTGCAGAGCAGCTCTATCCTTACAGTGTCATCAGTGCTCCTAGCTTGGTGCCCTCAAACCACTGCCAGCACAGAGTGCGGCTGAAGGGTTGATCCAGTCCCTGCCTTTGTTGGCATGAATGTTTACACAGTGAGCTGTACCAGGCTAAAAATCATCCTGGAAATGCTCAGTTTCCACTTAGATCTGCCAGCCTGATCCAGCCAGCTCAGCAACATGGGAAAGCTGTGTCTGTGCTACTTGGGCTCGTGGTGTGTCAGCCACAGAGCTGCATCCCATGTGCCACCGCGGGGATGAGTCAGGTTGCCTGTGTGAAGGACAAACAGGGGTGCAGCACATCGCAGGGCTGCCACCTCCACCTCTCCTCCGCCCAACCCTGGCCCACGGCCTTGGCACCGAGCCCTGGCTGCCCAGCAGTCGCTGAACCATGCCTGCACATCCAGCTGGCAGGAAAGAGCTCATTTTTGGCTTGTGTTCATTTTCCACTGGTACAAAGGGTCCAGTGAGCCCTGGTTCTGGGGACAGAGGAGAATGGGACCCACAGTGGAGAGCAGAGGGGTAGCCAGGTGTCAGAGTCATTTGTGCTGCCCTAGACCATCATTAAGCCATCCAGTTAGCACTGGTGTTTAATCCAAAACCTTACCAGGGGTCCCGAGGCATCCTGCCACCTTCAGCCTCACTGCTTTGACTCCCCTCTGCTTTGCACCTTGCACCAGCCCTCACCCACACACTGCATGATGCAGGAAGCAGATACGAACTATCACCTCCTACATCCACTGCCCAAATTTGGGGAGGTTTTACTACGCTTTCCTCTGCTCGTTCAGGCCCTTGGCAGGTCTCCAGGACTCCCACATTCCCCACCCCGGGCCCTTCTGGATGCTTGTAGAACCAATTGATGGGTGCAAAGTGGCTGCAGCCCTGCACTGAGAGTGCGCAAACATCACCATGCTCCCACGCTCAAAGCAGCACCTTGGACTACCCCTCAGTCTCAAATCCACCTGGGAAGCACCACACGAGGTTTCCTGCAAAGCCTTCCTGATTGTTCATGTCCACACTGCCCACAGACGACTTACACCAGTGACTCTGTGGTTCTTGTCAACGAGGGCCTCCCGGACAATCAGCCTCCCAGATGTCATCAGGTGCTGAAGGCTAAGGACAAGAGTACCGAGAAGCCTGGAACAAAATTAGAGGCTGCAGCAATACTGATGTAGCATCAGTGCTTACACCCTGGGGAAAGAGAGCACCAGGATCTCTGCTCTTCTGCTCACAGCCTCTCCAAGCTGTGGTGAACTCAGCAAACTGCTGCAGCTTTCCCCGCAGGGAGTCTGGCAGCTGAAATACACAAGACCCACTGACCCTGCAGGGAGTTGCACCTCCACCCCAGTCATGCCCAGGCAGTAGCTCACAATTAAGCTGCCATAAAATGGCTAAAGGCTTTTGCAGATCCAGTCCCACTACTTGTAAGGGAGTTCTCTCCTTTGGCAGAGCTGGGCTTCACAGCAGCCAGCCTGCGTTTGGGCACCCAGCAGAGCTGAGGTGACTCTTCCCAGACGAAACTGGGAAGCAGAGCCTCCATACAAGCAAATAAAGAAACAGGACATAGAGCCATAGCCGCAGGAACATCTGTAGTAAGCTATGGCAAAATTTACCTACTCTAAATGGTCTTCTCCCTGGGGAAGAATCATCTGTCTCCCTACAAGTGGCAGCAACACACACGAGATTGCATTCAGCTGCTCCTGACCCCACGTTGTGTTACTGCTCTCTAGAGCCCACTTGTATGTTGGCCTCCATCTCCCCGTGGCAGCTCTGCTGGCAGCCAAGCTAAGCCCTGTGTAAAGCAGAGCTTCCTACTGCCTGCTGGAAACCACCATCAGAACATTGCACTGCCTGCCCAGCTGTGAGCTGCTGATCTCCTGTATTCCCTGTCACCTCCCTCTTCTCTGAGATGCAGAGCCTGTCTAGTCTCCTATCTCCAAGGAAGGGGTCTCTCTGCTCATGCCCTTCATCTACAGCTTTTCCATCTTGGTGCTCTTGCTACAGAAAGGCTACACACAGAGAAGTCCAGAGACCGCAGATTGATACATCAGTGTAAAAAATTTTTCCTTTCTGTCCTTCCACACTATTTATTTTTGACCATCCAGTGAGCTGATCAACTGTTTTTCAACTGTAATGTCTGCCCCTCTGCTTCCCAGCAGCAGAGGTGTATGGCTAGATGCTGTCAGTGCCAGTCCAGTCATTTCCCATTGGACTTCTTCGCTCAGTGCCATCAGGTTCTGGTGATTCGTTACTGTTTGTTTTATCTACTTGTCCTCTAGCAGTTTCTATTGACATTTCAGTCAGAGACCATTCCTCTGATCCAGCCCCCACAAGGAAAGCATCCAGTAAAGAGTAACACAAAGTTCAGTCACATTTTCTGCTCTGGTTTTATCTTTAGGTGTCTTGCATGTGCTATACTCCTCTGTTTCCTCCACACCCTGTCTGGCAGGCTTGTGACAGCTTTGAAAAGGTTTGCTTTATTAGCTGCCTCGAGCAAGTTGTTCCTGTTGGTTTTCCTTCAGTTCTTACATTTTGCTTATCAGAGCTGGCACCTTTCCTGCATCCTCATGTTTCACGTGTCCTGGGAGGACGTGCCTCTGCTCCCTTACTTGCTCCACCATCACTACTCAATCTGTCATCTTTATTCCTAGGTTTCCTTAAGGTGTTTTACAACAGCTGGAATAGCTGCTGAGTTCATGGTATTGTGTCTGTGCTACCTAGAAACATTTTAAATTCTGGCTGACTCTTTAAATTCAAAAGACTGTCTTTTTTAAAGGTTACACCACACTACCACAGGCTCAGGGTATTTCCCCACCAATATGCACGTTGAATTGGGTGCAGCATGGTCACAGTCACCACACGGATCTACAGGGTGAAAGCAGGTCCCCACTCTGCTGCAAGTCCTGCCCTTGTAGCTCTATTTTTTAGGGCCCTGTTTTACTTTTATCCCACCTAGAGGTCTGATATGGCTCCTTAAGTCATTTCTGTTATTACTGGCACAAATGACATCATTCCCCTTATTTAACTTAACATATGCAGCACTTCCAGCTGTATATATTAAGTTAAAATATACAGAACAACCAGCTCTATCCTATAACTTGCATCTTGCTCATCTTCCCTCCATCAAATTTCCAATAAACGTTTTCTACTCCCAGTAGAGAATGTAAACCCCAGTATTCCTCTTCCCCCATCTCTGCTGTTCAAAAGACCTACCTGTTACTGAAAACCTTGCTGCAGTTGTAAACCTTAATGGACAGCATTTCTCCCATGATGAGCTTCCCATAGTGAGGCCAGCAAAAGAGCTACAAACAAACAGAGCAGGAAGAGATGACAGCTCATTCTCTGCCGTTCTCCTCTGGAAGGTGATTGAACCAGAACATGACAAAAAGCTGCTGCAGTGGGAAGCTACCTTCTCGCTGTCCAGGGCATACCCTGCAGCTGGGAATGGAGGAAGGACGGGAAGGGGAGCGAGAGCCTCTCCAGCAGCACAGAGCTGCTGCTAAAGAAGCCAGAACATCGTCAGCCTGCAAAGAGGAGAACACTTGCACCTGCTGAGGTGCCTGAGCTGGCAGGTTGTGGGGCGAGCCGGGGCATGGCAAGGTACCCAGGGACGTGGGGAGAAGAGCTCCCCCAGAGCCGGGAGCCGCCAGCCTCAGGCACATCGCCAAGATGCGCCCCGAGGCTGCGATCCAGCCGCCACCGCCCCGCCGGCCGCAGAGAGGGCGCTGCTCCTCCTGCCCCTCGGCCCTTCTCCTCCCCGCCGCAGACGGCACAGAGGCGGCCGCACGGGACGGGAGCTCCAGGGACGTGACAGGCGCCGCGAGGGACGCTGCCCAAGCCAACCCTGTCCCTGCTCCCCCTCCCGCCCCACCAGGTATCGATCGAGACGCTGCCGTGTCCCATCTCCGCCCCACGGACAACACCTGCGGAGGATGCCCGGGGCTCCGCCTCCCCCGCCGCTTTGCCCTCACCTCCCCGAAGACGGCCTCGGGGCCGCAGCGAATCTTCCTCGTCTTCTGGGTGAAGCCTTGGAAAAGAGAGGGGGACGCGTGAGGTGCCGGGGAGCAGCCCGGNCCGGGGGAGGAGGGGGCGCAGCCGCTCCGCCTCCCTCAGCCCGGGTCCGCAGCGCCCGCTCGGGGCAAGGGTGGCCCCTCAGGGGGATCGGCTGCAGCCCCCGGGGGTCTCGGGAGCCGCTGCGCAGGGCTCGGCCCCGGCCCCCGCCGCGGCCCGGCGCCCACGGCAGGGAACGAAGGGGACGGTGGCCCGGGGGCAGAGGGGCTTCCCCGAGGGACGGCTGGGGGGAGGGGGGCNAGAGGGGCTTCCCCGAGGTACGGCTGGAGGACGGCGGCCTGAGCACTGTGGCGAGGACCTGAAGCCCATCTCTGCTCCTGGCCACCGCAGCCCCGCGGCTTCTCCAGCCCAAAATCACGGCTTCTGTGCGTAAGCCCCTCCACAGCAAACAGAGAGGGTGGGGAAGGGCAGGCGGCTGGGCCGGCTGCGGCTCTCTGAGCAGGAGAGTTGGGCTCCCCAGCACAAGGAGACTGCCCTTGGACGGGCAGGGAGCCCCTGCTCACCTCTCACTTGCCCCTAGAGTGAGTGGCCAGAGGAAATAAAGTGGTGCAGGTGGGACACCAGAGCATTTCCTGGGGACAGAAGCCCAAGTGCCAGCTCACTGCAGGACAGACAAGCACTGAAATCCCCAGGCAGTGGGGTTGAAGCTCCAGCTCCTTCACACCAGGCTGGCAGCAGGCAAGGTGCAGCAGGGAGACCTGGGGGTACATCATACCAGGAGCCAGTTGCACTCATAGCTACGCTCATCAGCTTGGCCTAATCAGTCTCATCTCAGCTGCATGAAAACTGGTAAATGAGAGACGGTGGAGCCCTTTGGGAGCACAGATTCAGGTCAGGTCGAAATGATCACACAATCATAAACTCAGCAGGATTTGTTAAACTTCTTCCTCCTGGGGTTCTGGCTCTCCCACTCAGTGCCCAGCACCCTGTACAGGGTGCCTTACAGCTGGCCAGGGTGGCTAATCTAGCTCTGCAAACACCAAGGAGTGAATCATGCCTGTGCAATGCCTGGCTGCTTCGAAGCAAGCCCTGGAGTTACTCCCTTTATTTCCCTCTTACACAACAGCTTCCAGGCATAACAGGTAAGCAGCACCCATGGTGCTGGTGGTGGTAGAAAGGAGGCATGGTAGGGAGGATGTCACTTCACAGTGACAGAATACAGCAGGCCAGCAGCATTCAGCACCACTTCCATGAACCAATGAGCGAGAGCCCATCAATTTAGGGCAACACAGAAAGCTCAGTGCACTGACCCTGCACCACCATGGCTGCACAGGAGCAAGGGGTGAAATTTAGGCTGCTTACACATTCAAATCCAACATTTGCTCAAAGCTGATCAAAAGCTATCATCTCTGAGTGGAGTTTGTGTGGCTTCTTCAAACACTGGAGCAGTCACATCACTTGCACTTCACCTGAAGATAGTGTCTCAGTTTTGGTGAAACAGTACCTGGGGGAACCAAACATTTTGGACTCAGGTAGGGCCCCCAGCCCAACAAGCTGTCTGGGCAAAGAAGGGGGATGGGGCATAATCTCCCACAGAAGAGGGGAGCTCCGTCAGGTAGCATGGCATAGTCTGGCATAAAATGTTACCACTATTTATTGGCAGGTGTCCTAGAAGCAAGAAGAACCCTCCCTACTGAGCTCCCACGTGCAATGGCTTTTGATTTATACAAAGCCCAGAGGCTGAAATACCTTTGGGGACCGCAAGTACAAGGGTCAAGACCAGGGTAGAGACATCTGGGGTGTTCCCCATGCTTACTGTGGAGATAAATCGAGTGATCCACAATAACGGAGCACATGCACCAACACCAAGTAAGAACACCACATTCTCCTGAGGAAGGAAACCTGAGCTCAACCTCAGATTGTCTATTTTGAGCAACAACCATGCTATAAATCTGCATTCCAGCTACACCCAGGTCAGCACAAGGCAGGAGACATACCTTCCAGCCTGTCATCAAAGCACCTGGCAGCCATCCTCACTGCCTCTGAAATCAGGAGCCTTGGCAAAAGCCAAGACTGAGAGAAAATGGGCAAAAATGTGCTGTCTCAGGGGTTCAGCAGCTTCCGAGCTGACCATCCCATGGCTTTTCACCTGGGCCCAAACCCATGCAGCTCTTGTTCACAAGTGACAACCACAGGACTTTGCTTGTTCACATTTCAGCCACTTACCTGTGGGTAAAAAACATCTCCTCCAAATTCCTCTCTGCTCCCAAAGATCTGCCTCTGCCATGTCTCGGCCTCTTCTTCCCCAAGACAGGAATGGTCTCTCCTACCACCAATGAGTCCAGGACCTGGAGACACCTTGGCTAGCTGCAGAACAGACACTGACTCCACTCTCAAGTCAGTGCAGAGAGGCAGACAAGTCACTCTCTTCCTTTTGAGGGGGAATTGCCAGAGGTTTAAAAGGGAGAAGTGAAATGTATTTCCCACAATGTATTTCTGCTGTCTCAGAGCTCATCTTCTGCCCCTCAAGCCTGGAGCAAAGGAAAGCGCCAATGTGCTTCTGACATCTTGACAAAGAAACTGTTAATTGAAGACGAGCACTACACACTGCCACCAATGTTTCTTGGTCCAAACAAGGGATGGGTAAGCCTTCAGAACTACTGCTGGAAATATACTTTAAAGAACAATTAAAAAAAAATAAGACGTGTACAAGAAACTTAACCCTGTTTCTCATGTAATACAGGGAGGGAGAGCTCTGCCTACAGGTTGTAAGCAGCAGAAAACGCAAGTAAAGGATGCTCTCAACCACAGTGCAGTTTTCTCAGAGAAGACGTGGCATTTTCCTCCCTCTCTTCCACACTTGTTATACATTTTAGGTTAGGCAGCCACTCAAGATGAGAGATCGCTTGGTATCCTTCAAGAATCTAAGTGAATGTGATAAAACTGGGCGCTGCAGGCTAGACAACAGTGTTTCTGGGGAGACAGCCCAGCTTTCTCTAGAGGAAGTTGTCTGCTACCTGTGGAACCTGGGAGAACACATTGTGGTCAAAACTAGGTTTGAATAAAAAACTAGCATATCGTTTCTCAGCAGTCGTCCTATACCCACAGCCCTTCAAGAACAAGCAACGTACCAGGCTGGTGGCAGACACCCTCCAGGACTAGCCTAGTTGAGAATGGGGATGCAAACCCAGGTTCAGCTTTCACACAGGTTTGTAACCTACTAGTTTTATAGCTTGCATCACCAAAGCAGTCTTCCATTGTATTCTCACCATTATCCTGATTTACCTGGTTCTCCCGTAATTTCAAAGCAAAACCCCAGCTCATCTCACTGAAGGACAGGGCTCAGTACACACACAGCAGTCCTAGTGATTAGCAGGTAACAAAACTAACGATCATGCACAATACACTCTGTGTTTGCAGCTGATCACACTCAACCTAGGCTACCTCAGATGATCAATCAGCACCAGGCTAGCAGTATAGCAAAGACCTTCCATAAACCAAAACATATACATTGATGGAAAACAAAGAATAGCTCAGAAAAGAAGTTATGTAAGTCAAAGCAGATCATTTATTTATGAAACTGAAAGTGATGACCACTCCTAGTGTAACGATAAGCCCAAGTTTCTGTATTTCTATTTTGAAATGAACTATCAACTCCCATCTCTCAAAACAATTGTGCTTTGCTATCATGTGTCTGTTCTGCAGCCCCCAGGCCACATAATACACACTTAACACTTCTGAAGACCAGGACGCACCTCTTTAGAGTCCCACAGATAGTTACTTAATTTTATAACTTCTGTAACCCAAGTCTCTCAAAGCATCTTTGTTTCCAGTTGCTAGATTTTCAAAGTCACATTAATGTGATTCGTTAATGTCACTTTCATTTAATTAATGATTAATTCTCTTTAATCGCCACACAAATACGCAAAGTGCAGTGTTCTTAAATCTCAACAATGGCTTCAAGCAAGAGGCCGTCACAGAAGCCATTTTTGCTAATAGAAAAATGTGATAAAGATTGCAAAGTACATTCACTGAAATTCAAACCCAAACCTCTGTGTATAAAAATATGCTGGCACTTTATGAAGGCACATCAGAAACTACCTCACACATCCAACCAACAGTCTTTGATACCAACCAGGGCAAAAGGGTCCCCATTCCCAAGGCGGCTTGATAAAAGGAAAAAACCTAGCAAGGAGCAGATGGTTAAGTATCACTCCAGCAACCACAGGGGCAGTACTTCTTTGAACAAACCGAAGCAGCGCTGTGTGAGCCACTCAATGCACATGACAACTCTGATACCAAGCAACGATGCATGGTACAATGTGTCACTGTTGCAAGGTGGAAAACCAAGGAGGTCTATTTTTCTGTGACACAAACTGCCAGCAGTTGTGGGGTTTTTTCACATTTACATTTCTTCCAGCTAGGAATAGGAAAAAATCAGTAATACAGAGCACGAGCACAGGAGAATTAGCATAAACGGCACAATCTGGAGGCACTGAGCACCCACAGTGTGCAGTGAAACATGTGGGTTCACTTCACCCCAGTGATACCAGTGGCCACTGTCTGCATCTACATCTTCTTTACTTCCAGTGGTTTCATGGGTGCCCATCCCTGCCATTTGTAGTACGACACCAGCTGCTTAGGTACTTCAGCCAGAACCATCTGGGAAAGCGCTTCGCGGGGAGCCTGCAAGGAGAACAGGGAGAGTAAATCTGAAATACTGCAAAGAAAGCATCCATCAGTCCAGAGACAAGCTCTCTTGCACAATGTAAAGTGCAGTCCCCCACCTGCCATGTCTCACTCGTTCCAAGAGTTCCTTGCAGCAGTTTTAGGAGTGTTTCCAGTAAGTCTCAGTGAGCGCCTGTTGATGGCAGTCACTTGATCCTGCCCCCGCACTCCTGAACATCAAGCCCAGGCTCACACAGCCTTTACATGGCTCTGATCTGTTTGGGAAACTGCCCCAGCCACTACCAATTTCTCTTATTTTGGATTTTCATTCGATTCCACTCTTCAGCCGAACTCACTGTGCAACACACATGAACGCTAGTGCTAACACTGGAAGTAGGGAGGAGCTGGAGAATGCCTGGACTGTTTTCAATAGCAGGGAAGACTTAGCTCAGCTTAAATCACTCATGGGACTCAACATCAGAGACTGACAACATGATCTCAGTTCCTTGCCTAAATGTTTGCATACCAGGAGAGAAAACATCTTTATTCCTTTAGCTCTGCAATAGCCAAGAGACAGTGTACTAAATCAATGATACAGCGAGAGCTCTTTAAGAAAAGCTGCAAGAGAGCTGCAACGAGCTACACTGTTTCAAACACAGAAGCAAGCATCTCAGCTGCCACTGGGAACAAGCAGCTTGGACAGCACTGAGCAGGTAGCTTGCTGCCTTGCCTACTTTCAGGTGTAGTAACTGCATATATGCTGGCACTAGGACCCAAGTTTTTAAGTTGAAGACAACTTACATTTTTGAACTGTCGGAAAGGCACAAACTGGACAATGTCTCGTGCAGCTGGCTCTCCTGTCAGGGACTTCAGGACACCACTGTCTCCATCAAGGAACTCCATTGCTTTGAAATCAGCTTCACCAACTCCAACAATAATGATGGACATTGGCAACTTAGAGGCATTCACAATCGCTTGCCTAGTTTGGTCTAGATCGGTGATCTCTCCATCTGTGATGATCAGCAAGACAAAATATTGCTGAAAAACATTAGAAAGCGCCCAGTTAGGGAGTTCAACACCAAAACTCACACAACTGAAGACCAATGAGGCAAGTTCTTACTCTAAGGAAGAAATCAGATGGTGCTAAGACAAAACCAGGACGTTAAAGAAACTTATGCTTGTTTCCAATTTTTCATATGCATAACACCTTTCATTGTGCCCTTCAGATTTCCTCTGTACTAGAAAACAGACAGAGGCTTAAATTCAGTTTATAAAGAACCATTACGTCAATTGGCAGAAAATAGAGATGAGCAAAGTACCCCTGTATCGTTCAATTGGACATATAATACCAGCAAACTGTGAAAAAGAGAAATAAACACCACTTGTGCAATGGAAACTAGTGTCAGGGTCTACAAAGTACAGGTTCACATAAATATATGCCAAGAGAGTACCAACTGCCTCTGTAGGCTAGTGAGAGAGAACAAAACTCGGGATCTTAAGGAAGACAACATTACCATCCCATTCTATCCCGCTGTCCTGGTTTGGGTTAGAACAGAAATTCTGTTCTATGACTTTTACTTTTCACTAAGTCTGTCTGAGGTTAGCAGCATGTTTACCAGACAGAGTCTGCTGCTAGCAGTGATAACGCTCCATGTTTACAGTTAGTACCAAGGATTGGTGTGTGAACCAAGGTCACTGCTAGATTTTGTGCACCACACTGGGGGGTGCAGAAAAGTAAAGGCTGCACCTTCAGGAAGGAGCTCGAGCTGCTCTCTCAGCTTTGGGACTCTTCCTCAGTCGGTTTGGCCTTGGCAGCTTCAGTTTTGCCCTGAGGCCTCCGGCCCCGGTCTCAGCCCCCGGCTCAGGCCTTGGCTGGGCCCCAGGTTCTGGGCCGCATCCCTGAATCCAGCTCCCGGTTCCCGGCTGCTGCTGGGCCCTTCCACAGCATCAGCGGGGATGGGGACGGATTTACCATCTGGGGGTTGGGTTCCATACTGGTTTTGTACATATTTGCATATATTTACCTTTTATTATTACTGTTATTATTATTTTTGTGTTTTTGTAAAGCTGTTCTAGTTTCCTTTCCTAATCAAGAAGTCTCTCTCCTTTATTTCCTTTCTTCCCTTTTTGAGTGGGGAGGGGGTTACCCTGACCCCAAGCCGTGACACCCACCACGAACATGGAATACAGAAACATCAACCCCATGTAGATTCACAGGAAAGGGCACCCACTCACTGAAGCAGTTCCTTGTTGTGCCGAGTGCGCTGCAAACCTTGCCACGTGGTTTATAATAGGTGAGAAATTGGTTGGCCCATAGAGTCGGATCTGAGGCAGGATCTGGCGGTAGGCATCTACTATTCCTTGGATCCCTGTAACACAAAGACAAGCTACAACAAGAGCCTTACAACTTCTCCAGCAGTTATTTTATAAGCATAGTACAGCAAAAGAATACTAACTCTCACACAGCTGTGAACTTCTAAAGGGCAAATAAGCAGCAGGACAAGAGCAAATATGCAAAGCACAGGGCTGAAACCAGTGGACATCTGCAGAGACAGGATTTGCAGATGTCTCTGCCACTCTACATCCTTCACATCACTCTCTGTGCCTCTAACATCACAAAGCTCATGGAAGTTGTGGGGAAAAATAATCCAGCAAAGACGTGCTGATGATTTTGTTTACCTTGTCCTTTCTACCTTGTCATTCAATTTGTCTTTATTGCTTATATATATCGCAATAAAGTCTAATTAAGATAAGATCAGAAACTCTCTGAAACAGTAACTTTTCACTTTACTTTTTATTAAAGTGAAGACAATGATCCCTGATTCAGGATTCAAACGTTTCTGTAAAAGGAATAGCAATCTCTAATTTTTTTTGTATGCTAGAAGCTCTTCTCAGGTTACCCAAACAATATTTTTTCAGTCCGAGATTAAATGCTACATATTATTCTGTGGATCCACCTATATTGGCTTATTCCTGGCTTGTATCAATGCAGTTTCATTTGCCATTGCTGCTTGCATTGTCCATCATGCAGGCTTCAGTGCGGTACCTCTCAAAACTACTGTGCAGTGACACTTAAAGAGCAAAAGACACAGATCCCAATGAGGCAGGCAACGCTGAAGTAACCCTAGAAATGCTTGGAGTTTAACAGTGAATCTCAGATTCCATTTTTTAATTGGCCTTAGATCAGAGACAAAAACTGAACTGAGTTAAAAATGCTTGTTCAAGAACAATTCTGTGTCACTGCATGCTGAAAGAGTTCTTAGTCCAAAAAGGTCATAATCCAGATTAGAGAGAAGCCATTAAAAACAGCTGAAACAACTTCCACTAAAGAAGATAGCTATAAAGAAAATAAGCTTTTAAGACAACCCTTTGAAAGATAACATTCAAACATATACACATTGCTGCTGAAGTAACCATGGTCTCTCACACCCTTAGCAGATGGTCACTCTGGAAGCACGACTAGCACAGGCACACTGCTGACCTGAACCCACTGCCACCTATAACATACCAGAAGTAACCCAAGTTGCAGCAACAAAGACTAACAATAAAATTACATCTAGACCCTTTCACTGGAGCGTAAGTTGACAGCAAATGTCTGCATCAACACACATCCACTCTTGTCAGCCTCCAGGTGAGAGTAAATCTAGTTTGCTGCATGTCTTGGCACTGCAGCTGTTTTTCACCAGTTATGAAAGAAACACAACACTTCAAGCACCTGTTCCTCTCTGTGAAACGTAATGAAGAGATGTCCTCACCTTGACAGTAAGGGTTGTTGGGGTTGAAGTTCAAAGCAAACTCATGAGATACCTAGGAAACGGGACACTACAAAACAGTTAGGGAATGCAGACAAGGACAGATCAACTGTTTATAGAGTTGTGAAGACCTTACCTGCCAGCTAGGGGGAACCTGAGCTCCAAACCCGAATGCAGGAAACAGCTTATCCCTGGAGAACAAATAAGAAATGAGAAAGAAATTCTTTAATATTCATCTCACTATTCTCTTATTACCAGAGAGCAGTAGCAGACCAAGGTTCAATTCTGGCTGTAAGGAATGAGTACACCATCTAACTCCTCACAGCCAGTTACCAGCGACCCAAGGGTTTCAGACTTGGACTTGACAGTTTCAGAATTTAAGTGCAGCAACCCACAGGACCCTGAGATTTCAAAGTAGCAAGAGAAAAGCCCAGCCATCTACAGACTGGCTAAGGGACAGAGCAGACAAACACGTTCCTATTCAATCAAACATGGCCTTCATGTCTGAAATGCAACATCAGCACCATGAGATTAGTGACCACATTAAGCAGCAATACAGGGTAACCCAGGGCCACAAACAGACAGAGACGGAGGGACAAACCAAGCAAATTAAGAAGGGCTGCCCTTCCTGGCAACGACAGGAGCACAAGGAAGCAGAAGCAGCTCCTGAAGGGATATCCCTCAAGGAAGAGTAGCGCCTCAGTCATTTGAATGTAACAGCTCTGGAACAAGTGATCAGCCTTGACCACTGACACCTGCTGTGGCACATTTTTGATGCGGTGGCTCGATCAGTTAAGATCACTACATACGTGTCATAATCCTGGACTACGCTTCCCACACTCCAGATGGCAATCAGGTACTCATTTATCCCATCTGGGCTGATGTAGTGAAGAGAATCTGGTGACCTAGGATCTCCATTGGAGCCGGTGAAGTCTACACCCACCTAATCAGTCAAGATAATGACAGCAAGTCATTGATGCATCAATACAAGCATAAAAGAATAGCTAACCACATCCAGAAACAGAGGGTGAGACCAGGCCCACATAGCTCCCTTCCTCCCGGGCGCACAAGCAGCCCTGTACAGGAACAGTAAACTTCCTGCGTACCTTTTCCCCTGGTCTACGTGCACGTTTAAGTAGTAGTCATCCTTTCGACTGACAGACAAAACCTCATTCTCAAAAGAACTTTGAGAAACCCTAGTTCCACTAAAGCTGCTACTTGATGGCAAAAAGCAAAAGTATAATTTGCTTTCTGCAGTCTCCATCGCAGCAAATTCACACTGCATTTACTGTCATTCGCACTGCAAATCAAAGCACTAATCACAGTTTCATTGCTCTTATGCCGTCTACCAAGATGTGTAGTGGGGAAACAACTCACTGTAAAGTTAATCTGGCAGCCTCCCATGACGTAGTCCAGAAATGAATATTCTGTCTCAATCTAAAGGAACAGACAGTGTTAAACCTCCTCCCGATAAGAACAGACTCCATTACTGTTAGAAAACAAAAAAGCCAAAGACCAACAGAGATCTTCCTACCTTACAGGATTTTATCCTAATAATGCCAGAATTCTTGTAGCTCTTTTTCTTTTGTTTTTTCTCAGGATGGATGCACTCAAATTCCACCTACAGAAAGCAAGCATGCAAGAAGCAAGTTCCAAAATACCGGGATTTACAGCAGGGCAAATTACTGAAACAGAACAGTGTCAGACATCACACAATTGCAGAGTTACCCAAATAGCTGGCAGAATTCTACAACCTCATTTTAAAAAGGCTTGCAACTACTTTAGTTGCTGCTATCTGACCAGTTAAATGGGATGGTTTTGCTACCATCACTGGGAAAACATGAGGAAAGACCTCGGAAAAGTCTCTCTCCTCAACAACATAGTTATTCTGTATGCAATCAAGGGCAAGTGTCATTCTATCAGAGGGAAAAAAGTTCATCACAAATATGAGCATTTCTCTTAACATAATCAGGTTCTTTATTGATTAAAGGAAGGGAACGGACTCAAACAGAAGGTGAGGAGGCAAAATCCGAAGGTGGGGGAGGCCAAAAAAAGTCTACATTGCAGGTTCCCAATAGCAGTGTCTCACTGTTTTGTTTCACTCACATTAGTTCTGACTTTACATTAGCGATGGAAAAAGGCAAGAATCTTACACCAGCTTCAGAATTACAAGCACGTAAATCAAGCTGGCTAGCAACTGGCAGCAGTCCCAGGCTACGTCCTGTGTGCAGATTCATGTGTCTGAATTCAGACGAGGTATCTCCACAAGAATGAGAGTTCAGGTTTTCACTGCAGACAACCGTGACAAACTGGCACCAGGAAATTATTCAAATTATTCTAAAATGAATGTCCAAGACAAGGTAAGAAGAGTGTTCCTTGGAAGCACTGTTTCTCTGTTAGCTAGAAAGGTGACCAGAGTGCTTGTGATGGTGACCAGCTCAAATCAGCAGGCAAAATGCTGAACTGCTGAGAGAAGTGGTTAACAGTCAGCAGCCAACAGGCTCAAGGATGTCTTTAGGAACAGGAATGGTAACAGTACTCAGGGAAAATAGAGTAATATAATTCCCAGACTGTGTTTTACTCTTCCCAGATGTTGGCTTAGTAACACAAAGACAAAAAAATGTCCCTTTCAGAGGCAATGACTGAAAATATATCATGGAGGTCAGTATCAAAAAAGGGTTTGTGAAAGACTAAACTATGGACTAAGTCAGTAGAGGATTGAGACCACTCACCAGAGAGCCATCACCCGCTCTCTGCAGCTGTGTCATGTTGGTTTCAAAAGTGCCTATCAAGTCATGCGACCCATCACTGTCATGATCCGCACACTGCACCTGAAAGGGGAGAGAGAGCAGGCCATGGGCAGGTGTACTGCAGCATGGAGAATGGTAGCAGCTGCCACCTGAGCTCCAGCTTCTGAAAGTCTCACAGCAATGATAGTGAACTCCGCATCACACCTCAACTGGTGGTGTCACCTTTATCACAAACTCAAACCTGACAGTAAGAGACACTCAGAGTGAATCTCAGAAAGCAGATGATGGCCAAGTGCTCACCCATTTAAGTATGCACAGTGAAAAGTTTTAATTAAAAGCTTTCCCCGGTATAAATACAAGAGACTTGGGAGGAAAAAAACCCAACCAAAACAACAAACCCCAACAAAACCAAACCAAACGAAAAAGCCCAAAACAAAACCACAAACCCCCCCAACATTTTACAGCCCTGATACACAAATGCAAGATCATTCAGGGCAAGATACGCAACTGTGGTAACGGGAAGAAGCAATTCAAATTTTGTTTTCTAAGCACTTGCTAAATACACTCTTTTCTTCTGCCCAGCAATAGCATTGATCTAGAAAGAAGCTGCAATTTCCACAGAGCACTAAGTCTGTCTTTTTCTGCATCTTACACCAATCAAATTATAACTACTTAATAAGCAGCCATATTTAAATCACCATGAAAGCTTCAGAGCTAGTTAATGCAAGAACAATGCATTTAAAATTAAAAATATGCTAATAACTACAGCGTAGAGCAAATATGGCAAGGCATACGTTGTCAGTAGCTCCCAACAACATCAACTATGAGAAGCATTTATAATATGCACAATACACACGACTTCACAGCACAAGTAATTGCAGATGCAGTCAAACAAGTAACGGTTTGTGAACAGCCACCTCCTCCCCCTTGCAGTTCACATGGCACAAAGATTCAAGAGCTCTTCCTGAGATCTGCTTCTAGTCATCAAAAAACTGATGTTACTCCAGTACAAACCACAGCAACAGCTTTCTCTTCAGGACCAAGGAACAAGACGAGCCCATAGGTAACACCTTGATAAGGGCATCAGATTCAAAGGGTAGATATCTGAATCTGAGATAATGTTCTTTCAGGACTACTCTGATCCACTAGGGATTTTCCACTAGTATCAGTGGAAAACCTGTACAACCATCTGGGTGAATTATGGCCTAGTCTAGCCATCTAAATCATAGAAT
>WEIS01032660.1:0-15937 GCA_013389965.1 Todus mexicanus | reverse complement strand
GCCTCCCAGCAGAGGGGTTCCTCGGACCATTTCTGTGTCCCTCCTGCCATTTTCATGGCACACAGGTACTCATGGCCCTGCTGGCAGTACATGCCCTCTCACAGAGATTTCTCTGTGAAAAGGGGCTTGGTTGGTTAAAAATACATTTCCTTCCACTGCGAATAACGGCCCTTTGTAGGACGCTGCTTTGTCTGCAGGACAGTGCCTGAGCACTCACCCCGCTCTGGAGCTCACTGCCAGCTCAGCGGAGCTGGGCGAGAGGCGGCTGCTGGGGCTGGAGCAGCGCGGAGCCAGCGCAGCACCTCGGAGCCAGCCCAGCACCTCGGCTGACCCCGCGAGCCACGCAGCGGGGCACAGAGAGTGCACGGGGAGAACACTCAGCAGAAGGCAGAAGCAACTTCCGAGCTGTAGAGCAGACGGTGTTAGCTATAGGACTTCATTTGAGACCCCGCCCTTGGTATCAGGACACCCAAACAGACAGAAGGGACTGACAGAGGTAGGGAAGGGACAGGCCTGCACGGAGCCAAGCATCCCAAGCCGATGTCCTGGAGGCTTGAGGGTTGAGAAACTTTTTTCAGCTCCAAGAAAGTTTCAGCAGCAGAGAGGAATCCCTCCTGGAGCAGCAGGTGCCTTCAGAAACACAGGTTAATGCAAAACGAAGTCAAACAGCTTTTGTCTCAGTCGCAGCCAGACCAGCGCATCCCATGTAACCTGTAAGAGCAGTACTTCGCGGGGATTTCGTTCCTGCTCCAGGAGAGTTGTGAATTAGAGGTGCTGCCACACAGCACATCCTGGGGGGGATGCGCAGCGCCAGCAGGAAACCTGGGACCAGCACAGGCAGAGATTATAAAAGCCAGGTTAAAAATAATAAACCACTTTGCTATAGGGAGGGGACTGCACCTATCAATTTTCGTTTACAAAGTCAAACAATTTTTGCAGACAGCAATGACAAACAGTCAGCCCATGGAGATGGTTTTATGGGTGCTGCTCAGCCACCAGCAGCAGAGGGGAGGCAGCGGGGCAGGTCGGCCCAGCTGCGAAGGGCAAGGCTTGTGCTGGCAAGGGGCAGAAGCCAGGATGGAGCTGGGTGTGCAATCGTGTAATTATTTTTTCCTCCGGCCACTCCCATGTCCCTGTTTTCTATTATAACTATTCCATAACCAGCAATGTTCTCCACCACACACCTCTGCAGCGGCTGCTTGGGGTGGCAGTGCCAGGCAGGGATCACTGGCTGGAGCCCAGCTGATAAACCAGCCCATCCCTATCCCTGTCCTCATCCCCATCCCGACTACAGGCTCCGCACAGGGCCCCAGGACTGTCCCAGGGGTTCACCTCCCCCTGCTCCCCTCGGCTGCTCTTAGGCAAATACAACATGAAAAGTGCCCTTGGAAGGGTTTGGAGCAATTACCAACGCGGTGACACCAACCAGGCCTGATGAAAGCAGCTCGCCCGGGCTCTGCCTGCACTTTCTTCTGCGCTGCAGCTTTCATCTGCCTCAGCAAATGTGTCAGGACACGTTTGGCACAAATGAGAAAGTGAAGTTGTTGTTTAACATTCTTGTTGTATTGCTGAGCGGTGGCAGCGATGCTTCCTGTAAAACAGATCGGCGAGCGTGGCGAGGCTGGTTGATATTACAGCCTCATCTAAACCAGCATTTAGATAGTAAAAGCAGTCATTTCCCTCAGCCCCACATACCAGCTACCCATTAAAATTCCTCCTCATGCTCCTGCACAAAGACTAATTTTGGCAAGAGGCTGACTTGCCCTAGATTTTTAAAAGACTACTTGTTTTAAAACAAAGTCCTTCGGGGAAGGGAGAGAGCTGGGAGAAGGACTGCTTCCTCTCCCAGCCCCGTGGCAGCCCCGACACCGCCTGGCCCCAGCCCCCTCCAGCCTCACCCCCTTGCGCCCCATCACCCCTCATCCCATTATCACCCCTCATCCCATTATCCTCCATCCCATCATTCCCCGGCCCCATGAATCCCCATCCCCATCCCCTGGCCCTGCCAGCCCCCAGCCCATCACCCCCAGCCCAGGCAGGTGCCTCCTCCTCTTCCTTGCCCATCGAGGGGCTCCCGGCCCCACCAAGGGGAGCTGGAGCGGAGCGGGAGCTTCAGGCACGGAGCAGGAGGAGCTGGGAGAAGATTGAAAGGCTGCCGTTCGCCTTGACATTTACACGCTAAAAATAAAGTTTCCGATGTTAAATGCTTTTAAAAAAAAAATTAAAAAAAAAATGTGCCGATGTTCAGATATTACTTAAGGGACTCGGTTCAGAGTAAAAGCTCTGGTTTTATATGCTGGCTCTCACTACTGTCAGAACAGCTTTCCACCAAAATGCTCTTTTCTTTCCGAGTTGTTTCCTCTCCTCAGACACTGGGCAAAATGTCACTTCACAGCGACAACCGAGCACAGCAAAAATGAGAGGAAAAGCAACCTACAGGTGTCCAGGCCAACACCGCAGAAAACAGGTACAGAGAGCCCCACGGAGGCAAGCTAACAACGAAAGCCTCACTCCAAGCAGATGGAGAAGGCTGACTTGACTGTTTGGATGCAATTCAATGGAAATGTTCTCCAGCCTTCCCTTTCTGCATGGGGAATGAATCTGCAAAGGAAAACATTCCCTGTGCTGTTTGCTGGCAGGGCTGGTACCACAGCAGCGGGATCTAGCGTTGCTGCGGCCACCTTCGTGTGTCTGTCTTCACGAGCGTGCTGAAAAGCTGCTCCGGCTGGTTCTGCCATCAGCTCAAATGAAGAGAGGTTGAACACCAGTGAACGCCGCTCCCCTGTAGAAGAAATCGCCCTTATTGGACATATCTAAGGAAGCAGATGTACATTTTTGGCTCTCTGCAGCCCTCCCATCCCGATCCATGGATGGCTCCATGGAGGGACGCTGCCTTTAAAACCTCGGTGAGGATTCACAGGAGCTGGGGATGGAGCCCAGCTGTGCCCAGCTGCCAGCTCAAATTCACCCCATCGCCCCGAGCCAGGCTCAGCCAGAGCTGGGACATGAGGGCCAGACCCAGGACCTCCGGGCCAGACCTGCAGCTGCTGATGCCAGTGGAGAGCCCCCGGGTTGGCTTCACAGCCCCAAACCTTCGCCAGCAGGTTCGGTCACCGGCTCTGCTCGTTAAAGCTGCCCTGCAATCGATACTGGAAGGGATGACTCAGCCCTAAATATAGTTATCTGTACCCAAAATAGAGCGAGCCCAGCCTGCTGCTTGCCCAGCTCCAGGGCGCTTGTCACCTGCTAATAGCTCCCAAGGGGCAGGAGCTGAAGGTGGGACGTGGAGCAGCAGCACCGGCTTCTCACCTGCTGAGGAAGAGCCCCCAGGGAGGGCGATTTCAGAGCAAACCCCCAGAAATGGCTTCACTTTCCTTCCCGGAACTGCGGGGCTACTTCTAGGACTGATTTTTATAGAAAGAAAACCTTGCGGGTGCTGCTCTTCCTCACCAGTTTATACTACCCAAAGAGTTTAGGGATAGGATCTATTTACACGGCAGATAAAAATACACGGTCAGCTACGTACAGCTCTCGGGGGGTGTGTGTGCACGACTGTGTGCGGCTGCATGTCTGCCTAAAACGCTACCATCCAAACATGTTTTATACCGGGGTTTTTTCCACTCTAAGTGACAGGTTCAAAATCTCTTGCTGCAATCCTCAGCCTCACAGAGAGAAGTTTTACACAGTTTCTGTCCAAGATGGTTCCTACCTCCTCATTTGTGAGGGGCTGAAGAAACAGGTCCGGTCAGGACATTCCCCTGAGCCCCACTTGGTGATGGGGGCTCGGAGCTGCAGCCCCAGGAATTCCTGGTTGTCATGGCTGTGAACCCAGCCCTGTCCGCGGAACAGCCCCTTCCCCAAAGACCCTGTGTCCCAGCAACCAGCCGGCTTTACCACGGCCCTTGCATAACCCTCTCCCCATTTTCCCCTTTCTCTGCCACCCCCTCAACCCTGGGAGGCAACTGGGAGCACCCCTCAGTACCCACAGCCAGAGCAGGAGGGGACCCTGGGGACAGAGAAAGCTGCTGAGGATGCTCCCCTTTATTTTTTTAAGGGGGGGGAAAGAGATTTTATCTTCTTTTCCTTGCCAAGTGCTCAGTTCTCCTTCCCTCCCCCTCCTTCGCCAGGTGCTCCTTGGTACCCGGATTTCCAAGTTCGAAATTCCCAATACTTTGCAGTAGAGGGTGGGGAAGCAGAAAACACGGTGCTCCAGCAATGCACAAACGGTGCTTACGCCGTTTCCCCAGCACACCAGGAAGGCCCCTGTGCCTGGAAGAGTTGGGAGCAGATCTAGACGCGCTGGTAAGTTCACACTGGTGGGAAATTTCCAGGAGGGAGCAGAGGAACTGGAGCCACTCATCCCTATCCTCCTTTTCATCAGCATCTGACGCCGGGCTCTGCTTTGCCTCTAAGGCTGAATTGTTTAGAATATCAAACAAAAGAATTTGCCTCTTAGGCTAAGATAAACTGAAATTAAATTGTGACAGGGTCTGCCCCAGCAAACCCCAGAAATCATCTGCACGTTGTGGAAAGCTCCCGCATCCATCGCTGGGACCCCGCTGCAGCCGCAGGGACACAGGCTGTGCCACTGCCCCTCCTGCCCCGCCGCTGTTACCCCTCACGGCAGCCAGCGAACACAAACCTGGGGTGTAACCACCGCACGATGACTAACCCCGCTGTCATCACTACCTGTAATTAAATGCCGGATTGAATTTCTGAAGCTGAGCAGGTGACACGGCAGGAACAGAGGCTGCCCGGAGGAGCCGTGCTGGGACGCGGCGTTTGCCAGCCGCGTTTCGGGTGCTCTGAGCAGCACCCACCAGCTCTGCTCCTCCTGCACCACCAGAGCACTGGTCAGATGGGCTGAGCCCATGGGGGCTGGAGCAGCCTCTGACCCCCAGCTGGCTGCCCTGGGCTGCACCACATCGGGCTGAGGGCAGAGCAGAGACCCAGCCTGGCACAGGGAGGGAAACGGATCCAGGGAGACGGCTTTAGCCAAAATGAGGACAGCAGATTCCCTTTGCCACAGCCAAGTGCAGTGAACTACTGAGTTTCCAGTTTTTCTCTCCCTTCTGAGATACCATCATCCCACCCAGTGTCACCAAAGCAGCAGCTCCTCGGGTTTTGCCCACACCGGTGCCTCTGGAGCTGGATGTGCAGCAGCAAGAGCAGCTTCTCAGCACCATGGCCCTGAGACATTGGGACTGAACCAGGCTCTGCACCCCCAGAAATTGCCTGGGGTGCTGCTGTGTTTTAACCTCAGCTAAACACCTGCAGCTGCTCACACGCTGCTTCCTCACACACCCCTCCTGTGGGACAGAAAGGAGAACCCGGGAGAAGAGAAAAAGGCAAGACCCCGTGCGCTGAGATGAGGATAGTTTAATAAAACAACACAAAGAGAGAAGAAAACACCAGCGCTAGCGATGGTACCGATGAGATGATGGACAAAGCAAGTGAGAGACACCAGGAGGCTCTACCTGTGTCCAGGACTCCAATTTCCCGTGCTGCAGTTGCACTGAGCCCACACATCCAAACAAGTTGAAAACAAGCGCCCCCACCCCGGCCCAGCCCTCCCCTTATATAGGGGCAGGACCCGGGGGGGTATGGGCCATCCAGTGGCTGCTTGGCTTGTTTACCCCGGCTGGGGCCCCTCCCAGCTGATTAGGCAGCACCTGGTGGGGGTAATTAACCCAACCAGCCCAGGACAGATGCCAGGGCTGAAGGGGGCTGTGTACCCTCAGAAATCCCCTGCGATGTTGGGGCTGACCCAGCCTATGTACCCTCAGAAATCCCCCATGATTCTGGGGCCGACCCAGGCTGTGCACCCCCAGAAATCCGCCACGACACTGGGGCTGACCCAGGCTGTGCACCCCCAGAAATCCCCCACGACACTGGGGCTGACCCAGGCTGTGCACCCCCAGAAATCCCCCACGACACTGGGGCTGACCCAGGCTCTGCACCCCTAGAAGTACCTGCCAGGCCGGTGCTCCTCCAGGAGCTTTTGCTCTTTCCTAGTAACACTTTTAAGAGTATAAATATGCACATGAGATCACTCAAAATGAATCATATTTCGGTGTCATCTAATCATTAGCTATATTCTATGATATTTGCCAGCTCATATTGTAAACAGTTACTTTATATAACATATGGAGAAGCGTGTCAGGCTGCCAGCGGTTTGCAAGATCTCTGCTTTGAAATCGATTTGAGTGTAAACGCTCCTTTTCATCGACTCCAAACCTGTAAAGTTGTTAACATGTTTTGGCCAGTCAAATGAGGTATGACGCAGATGCAGTTGTCAGGAAACCTTTCGAACTACCCTCTGTGCACAGAGGAGATCATTTCCCAAATGCCTCGTGCCCTTGCCAGCGCCGGGGCTGCGATCTAAAGAGAAGTCAAGAGCAACAAACGAAAAACAAGGTGCCTGTGGCACGATTCGGTTCCGCTCAGGAAACATGTCGGGGTTGGCAGCGCTCCCCCTCCTACAGATCTGCTCGGGCTCCATCGCCTGCAGACTCTCAGCTCATCCCGGAGACTCCTGCTCTCCTCACAGGCTGCAGTTCGGCACTGGCAGACTTGAGTGTAGAACATGTTGGTGCAATCTGGGGACGTGGAGTTGCAGGTACTGAGCAAGGAGAGTCGTTCCAAACCATCCAGGCAGGGGCACCAGTGACAGATTCCACATCACCATGCACAGACGGCAGAGAGCAGCGTAAATCTCTAGCAAAGCAGGAGCGCGGCTTTCGGGTTCCACCTCGAGCAAGGACGTGGGGTGCGCAGGCATCGCCTGTCACTGCCTGCGAGCGGGGGCACCCACGTGTCGTGTCCAGAGCCAGCACCCCAGCTCCCGTGGCGGTGACACGCTCAGGTGCTGCAGGGCAGACCAGCGCTGAGCTCCTGGAGCTCAAACACGGGACCTTTCTGCCACCTGGGTTCCAGTTGGTGCCCGCTGCCCCTTGGCCTGGCGCTGGGCACCCCTGAGCAGAGTCTGGCCCCAGCCTCTTGCCCCCCGCGGGCCCTTGAGCTCTTGCTCAGCATTGCTCAGCTCCCCTCTCAGGCTGCTCTTCTCCAGCTCAGCAGCCTCAGGGCTCTCAGCCTGGTCTGCCCACACAGATGCTCCAGGCCCCTCATCCTCTGCACATCATGGATTTTATTCCGTAGAACTTGCTTTGCAAGGTCAGCACACGTGTGCCCAGCGTGCAGGTGCCAAGAAGAAAGGAGGCAGCAGCTCAGCCTCTCTGCCAGGTCAGAGGCAGCTGCAGGGGCAGGATTTGGCCCCCATCACCCCACAGAGTTCTCTGAGCCCTCGAAACAAGAAGTTGCTCAGGGAGAAGTTCTAGGGCCCGTGCAGGTGTTAAAGTGGGCTCTGCTAAGGCTGGAGAGGGTCTTTTCCAGCTTGGAAATGGGAAAGGCCATTTATTTCCCCTCAGATTTCTGGGCTGTTTTAAACCTAGAGCAGCTCTGCTCCAGCCCAGCACAAACCCGTGCTGGGCCTGCTCAGTCACCAGGGCCGTTGGGGTGCTGGGAGACAAGTGGCACACGCTCTGCCAAGCTGCTCTCAGCCTTTTCCTGGTGACTCGATGTCTCGTGGCTCGAAGGGAGAGATGTGCGCTGTTATTTCAGCTTTGTTTTGACTGATGATAGAGGGGAGGGCGTGCTGGAGGCTGCCGACAGCGTTTGATTTAAGGAACTTCAGGAGAACTTCAGCACTCGTCTCTGCTCACACACCGATCCGTGGGGCTTCATTAAGCGACCCCCGCGTACCTGGTGTGTCAGGAGCTGGTTATTCGGGAAGCGGGGCAGGCGGGCAGGCAGCTGGCAGCAACACCTCGAGAGAGGTGTCGAGGCTCTGGCACCGGAGTTTACCTCTCTGAGCCCAACCGGGTACCCCCTGCCTCTCCTAAGTGACCACCAAAGCCACCACAAGTGTTCCAGCCCCTCTGGTCTTCCCTGCGTCTGAGGCTCGGTGCCTTCAGCATCTGTTTCTCCCCTCAGCCCTCTCCTGGGCCAGGGGAATGGTGCCACCAGGAGAGAAGGGGATGAGGAGCGAGGGGGATGCCCCAGACCACGTGGGAAGCAGCAGAGCTCTGAGACCAAAGCACTAACTACTGCACCAGCTCTCTTGGCTGGGCTCGAACTATAAAAGCCACTTAACTGGGATATAAACTTTCTCCGACAAACCCAACACATTTGTCTCAGCGCCAAGTGGCCATTAAATGAACATAGTCCAAAAATCACATTAGCACATCCTAACCAGCAAGCCCCGGGGATGGTGTGAGCAGCTGGAGGGAAGGGTGGGAGCTCAGCCCAGACTCGCCAAGCTGCAGGTAGACAGAGCAGGGTCTCCATGGGAGAGCAGGGCCTCAGAATCACGGCCAGCAGCTCCAGGCCGGTGGCACGGCTGGAATCCAGCGCTGCCCCCAGAGCTACCCTTCGGCCCTTCCCCTCCCTGCTGCCTCTGCTCCCAGCACAATTCTCCTTGGCTATAAACGCTCCCCAGAGATTTCAAATCTGTGATCAAATGTGCAGAAGAGTACTCCCAGAGATGAAGGAGCTGCATTATCTTCCCTGGCTGCGCTTTCAGCTCTGGCAGCAAAGCGTGAACTGGCAGACACCCCCCTCACCAGCGCTCCCCGGTTTCCCAGCCTCCCTTCAAAACATCTTCCCAAACCCCGCTGCTGCCACCCCTCCACAACTATATTTAGCCGCTAGCTGTCTTGCTCGCTCTTCATTGTCTGGGTTAAAACACTCGCTAAGATTTCACAGCTAGGTTTAAAAAACCCAGTCAGTACCTTTTGTGTCGCCCGGCGTCAGAAGCACCCACGGTGGTGGCAGGAGGCTGGCACACGGTGCCCAGCTCTGCCCTCCAACCACCCAGGGCTCTGATCCTGCCTGGGAGCTGCAGTTCCTCGGGCTCTCTCTGCTGTGAGTGACATCTCCACAATCAAACGGAGGGGAAGGGAAGCGTTGTGGTGTTTTATAGCGGGCTTGGTACTGGGTGGAAGAGCCCGACGCAGCTGAGAACTGACCCGGGCAGTCCTTGCATCAAAGGTGCTTTGTATGAGACACTGATGAGAAGAGAAAGCTCCTGCAGGTGGAAGCCAGAGCTCCCTCTGCAGCTCCCAGACGTGACGGTTCTGCACCAGCCTGGCTTCTCCACCACGGTCACGGTGCTCCAGCAGAACCAGGGTCCTGCTATAGGGTCACCCCCTGCAGCCCGCGATAGGTTTAGGAGCTGGAGCTGTACACGGCTCCTCTTCAGCCCCCCTGTCACCTGCCTGTGCTGCCCCGCACACAGCCCTGGCTCCTCTCGCTAGTGACACTAATGACAGTGGCATCGCCGCCTTTGGTCTGCCCCACTCCCTGAGAAACCTCCCGTGTCATCCCAGGGAGGGCTGGCGGCAGGAGTCCCGCTGCCCCCCGGCACAGAGGTGTTTGTGCTGGTGCCCGGCCCCCGGCCATCCGCACGCCGCTAATGATTAATCGCTGAGCAAACGCCCTCTGTGCTTTTAGCGTTTGGCACCGACCTGGCACCCAGTGAGCATCGAGCAAAGCCAGAAACATGCAGAGGATGGGTGTAAAACACAAAGGTTTGGCTGTCCCGCTGCTGTGGGCACGGCTCGTGTCTGGAAAGGGTATATAAACACCGACAGAAGTGTGATCTCCATTTCCAAAGCCACTTAAAAGGCTGCAGCTCAAAACAGGAGCGAAAACAAAACCAAAGGCATTTCTTTAGCAAGGGCTGAAGCGAGGCAGAGGCGATTAAGTGCAATCCGCTGCCTTTCCAACTACTTAATTAGAAACAGGACGCCGTAGGAAATTATCAAACCGCATCATTTCGGTAAAAAGCTTTTCAATAAAAAGATTAAACACGTCTATAATGCGTCAAGATATGAGCAGGTTATAATTACTATTGACCTCACCTCATCAGCAGTATTTATTTGATGTCAGGGTCTTTGTCTGCTTGTTGAAGTTAATCAGCGCCCTTGGTCCTTCAAAGACCACATTTGCAAACCTCCCAAGGAAGCCGAAATCTTTCTGGGTGTTTTTCCTCCCTTTTCTTCAACACATTTCTCTGAAACGCCGGCAGCTCCGGCTCTGCCAGGGGCACTCACTGCCTCTGTTTTTAAAATAAAGCACTAAAATAGCTGCTCAGAGCCACCTCCTGCCACTTGTGTTTCCCAGCCACTTGCAGCATGTTCATTTTTTTCTGGAAATGGAGTTTCACACTCCGGGGAGCGCGCTGCTCCGAGCGGGCTCAGGTGTCCAGCGGGGGTTGTTCCAGAACCGATCTCGCCAGCCCTGCCTTGCCCCCGATGCCCGGGGTGCCATGACCCTGGTCCTGAGTGCAGGTGCTGGTCCCCATCGCACCCCGCCGCTGCAGCACGTCCCGGCGAAGGGTAGATGCTGACCTTGAGCTGTTATGGACACGCAGATATCGAGGGGTCATAAACATGCCAGGAGCCGGGTGTGCACATGTACGAGCTGCAGCAGCACAGGAACGGAACGGGGGGCTGGCTCCTGCGAGCTGTGCTGCTCCATTGCAGGCACACATGTTTATAAACAGAGAAGGGGTTAATAGCAGACTTTTTACCCTGCTGGCCACGGAGGAGCTCAGTGCCCGATATAACGGCTGCTAAAGCAAACCAGCGCCTGGACACTGCGATGCTGGGCCCGCTGCTCGGGGGGACCCTGCTGGGGCAGGGAGGTGGGACCAGAGCAGCTCCAGGGGTCCCTGCCAACCCCACCGTGCTGGGATGCTGTGAAAGCTCATGTCCACTCGCCAGGATGGAATAATCACAGGAATAATCACAGGCAAACTTCTCTTAATGAAACAGGTTATCTGATTATCCAGAATCACACAGAACCAGCGGCAGGAAACTTCCCCTTTGGCACTGCCAGAACTTCACCATAAAATCTGTGAAGGACAAAACCCAGCAGCAAAACCTTCCCCTTGGCCTTGAGCATCAATCTCAGCTCTGAGGAACCCCCCAGGAACGGGGAGGGGTGGTACCGCTAACTGTTGGGTGCAGCTTTGGGCTCCTCGCGTCCATCCTGGCTGCAGAGGGTCCCTGGGGACCCTCACCCAGGGGATGTCCAGCAGGGAGCAGGTGGAAGATGTGTCCCTCCACGGCTCCTTCTCTCCCCCTCTGCAGATGCACAGAGAGAGATTTGGAGCCAGGGCACCCCTGGCTAACTCCACAGCGAGGCCAGGATGGCAAGATGTTTTAAAATTGTGAAGTAACTTCCTCACCGTGCCTTTTACTGCTTTAAGATGATCAGTGCCGTGTTTGGGGTTTGCCTTGTTTTGTTTTTTAAAGTAGCTTCATTGTATATCTCAGCAAAGCTTCTTAACCAGCTGCATTCAGGAGAAAAAATGGGGTGTTCTTTTCTCTTTTCAGAGGACCTAAAACCATTAGGAGCGATTTGCTGCAGGAGACTGTCCTCTGCCCAACTCCTTCCAACCATCGATGTGCCCTGGCTTTCGCTGAGCTTTTTATTTATAAAACACTGAGGAAAAATATGTCATAGCTGTAACGGGCTGAAGCAAGGAAATGTCAAACACATTCTGTGTCACCTCTGCCAGACACGAACCCACTGTTGGTTTCGGCAGGTCCCACTCAGCCTAACTGAAAGGTTTTGAATGTCTCCTGCTTATAAAACCTCCCGACTTTTGCCAAGCTCCAGCTGAGCTCCGTGAGAAGCCGCAGTTTTGCCAGGAAGCCTCAGGCGCTGGAATTAAACCCCTCCAGGTGCCCGACTTCACCTGCCATGATCAGACCCCACTCGCTGGGACCCATCAGGTGCCTGCGCCGGCAGCTCCCGGCTCTGCCACGAGCACTCTCGCTTCAGAGATCTGCTGCAATAGAACCGAGCAAATTATTAGAGGCTTCCATTATTTCTTAGAGATAAGTGTTTGATTATAGCCCACAACATCTGGAGCAGCACCACAGCCTCCGGCGGGGCTCAGCAAGCCCTCGATGGACACTCACACGCCCTGCCCACGGCCGGGCTCCATCCTCCTCTCCGTGATGTGTTGGTGAGATGTAAATTAGAGCAAACAGCAATGCGGGTGCGGGTGCGAAAGCAAATGTGCCGGGGTGGAAGCAGGTAAATCAGCAGCCTCCTGGCAGCCCCAGCAGCCCAGCAGTGCTCTGGCCCTGCGCTCTGTTCAAGTGTGTCAGGAACAAGAAGTCACATTCAAATTGTCGAGTGATGATGTATTTCTCCGCTTGAGCTTAACAGTCTCCTAACCCCACTAAGAGAACGATGGTCTTATAATGGGAGCGCCTGAATAATGTATTACGGGTCAATTTAGAAGTAGACGAGAAAGCATCGCTCAGCACCGACGCTTTTTGTTCCCGTTGGGTGTGGTAATGCATTAGCCGGGTCCCAGCTCCTTAGGTACTGCCGTGTTTGGGTGGCTCTGCCCACCACGCACAGGCTGCTCGCCCCTGGCCGCGGCTGGTGTCTGTAACGGGCCCGTGTCTTGCTGATCTGTCTCTTTGCAGCGTCTGATCTGTGAGAACCACGTGGGGTTTGCAAGTGCCGCTTGTGCTCTTGTGCTTGACAGAAACACCAGGAGCAGGGCAGGTACCGTGTCGGGTGGTTTGAGGAAGCTCGGTGTCTTCACCGAAGGATGGACAGGGAATGACAGCAGCTTGCACTGGTATACGGAGCTGGTCTCATCCCGACCCGGATTTTAGCTGGGTTTAGCAAACCACAGACCGGTTTGTCCTCCTTCTAGATCAGCTGTAGTTAGATATCACGTTTAGACATTGTAGTACCGGACAGGTGGATAAATTCCACCTCTTGAAGTACCCCTGAAGGAGGACAGTGCAGGCAGGGATGGTAACAGCCCCTAACACAACTCTTCCCAAACAGCGATAACTGCTGTGAAACCTGTTTTAAGAGATTCACCCCCATTATAGGAACCACAAACTCATGCAGTGCCCATCGACAAGTTCTCACTGGTGTTGGCTGCTTCCCCTCCCTGAGCAGCCCCAAGACACGCTTCCCCCTCTCGGAGGGGGCGAGGAGGGTCTGAAGGAGGTGAGTTTGTCACCAGCATGGGCCTGCCACCAGTTGCCACCCTGGAGGTGAGTGTCAGCTCCGTGTTTGGCTGTTGGACACCATCGGGTGCTGGGCAGAGCAGCCTGGCTCCTGCAGACTCTGGGTTAGCCAAGCACAGCACAGATACTCAGCGATACGTATGAAAAGCAAGAAGAGGGGACAAATGCAAATAGCAATTTACTTTTCTGCAAAGCTGCCTTTTCCCTTCCTCCGCAGATCCGCTGGAGGACGGAGCCGGAGCTGCAGGAATCTCCATGGTTACTGCTGGGCGCAGGCTCCCGCGGGGTGCTCAGGCAGCACCCACAGCCCTGCTGGGCTCAAGGAGCTGGGGGCGAGCGCAGGGAGGACACAGCAGGTTGGGGGCACATTCAGCGACGGGCTGCTGAGCAGAGCCCCTTCAGGGCCAGCACCTGGCAGACACCCGGGCTCAGCACCCGGGAGGGCTCAGCACAAGCCGAGATGTGTGAGGGCAGAGGTGGTTTTGGCCTTGGAGTTGCACCAGCCCGTGGTGATGGGTACTGCACCCAACACCGTCATCCCCCGTGGTGACCCACGGCCACGGCCCCTCTGGTACCCCCACGAGCTGTTAGCAATTGCTGCAGGCTCATCTACGCTTATTTTTAAGTTGGTGATATTGTCTCTGCACTGGCTAAATATACGTCTTGTACCGTTTGGTGAGTAACGTTTGGCAAAGAGCCACGGCAAAGCAGCATGTGGCCGGGCTCTGAGAAAGCTGCGAGCGTGGTGGGGTGGGGTGGGGTGGAAGGAGAGGAGATAAAAAACACCGAACATCCAAAACGTTGCTTGTCACATCCTGGAAAGGCACGTGGCAGTGAGGGCAGCGCTCACGGGTAAGCAGGCAACGTGGCACAGCGGCGGTGGGGCACGTGTGCTCAGCACCCTGTGCAGGAGCAGGTCCGTGGTGAGGCCTGTCTCCACTCACGGACCGTGCAGGGCGATGCTGGAGCAGGTGGGCCCACAAGATCCTTTGCGTTTGCAAGGAGGTTCCTGGTCCCAGGTCTAGGGGTTTGGCGTTGTGTTGCCGGCTGTGTGGTGCTGACTATGTCCCCATGGCCATGCACACTCTGCAGGACCTGAATTGTCCTGCCCAGCCCTGCCTGCCCCTCGCCCCATCCCTGCTCCCTGCAGAGAGACTGCGCAGGGGGGGCCGGTGGGCACCACACCAGGGCCCCTTGGGTCCCCCATGGGCACCTCGGCTGCCCCACGCTGCTCACATGAACCAACCCAGCTCTACAGAGGCTTCGCCAGACGATTAACACGCTCCCTCAGCACACACTCTGCAGAGCCCTCCATGGCCCACCACGGCAGCCACAACCCACTCCCAGCACCCTCTGCCGAGGGTGGTCAGGACCCCTCACTGGGGCTGGGAGCCGGGCAGGGACGGCTGCGTGAAGGTGTGGGCACAGCAACGTGGGCACAGCAGCGTGGGCACAGCAGCGTGGGCACAGCAGCGTGGGCACAGCACTGTGGGCACAGCAGCGTGGGCACAGCAATGTGGGCACAGCAATGTGGGCACAGCAGCGTGGGCACAGCAGCGTGGGCGCAGCAATGTGGGCACAGCAGCGTGGGCACAGCAGCGTGGGCACAGCAACATGGGCACAGCAACATGGGCACAGCAGCGTGGGCACAGCAGCGTGGGCTGCTCTGGCCTTGTGCTGCAATGGCATCAGCCGCATCAAGTCAATAATGACAGGACAAGAGGGAATGGCCTGAAGCTCCACTGGGGCAGGTTTAGGCTGGACATTAGGCAGAATTTTTTCTCTGCAGGAGTTGCCCAGCATTGGCACAGGCTGCCCAGGGAGGGGGTGAGTCGCCAGCCCTTGGAGTGTTTAAAGGGCGCAGAGATGAGGTGCTGAGGGAGATGTCATGGGGGGGATAAAGATCAGAGTGAAAGCTGGGACTGGGTGATCTTGTAGGTCTTTTCCCACCTGGGTGATACTGGGATACTGTGAAGTTTCTCCAGCAGCCCCTGGTTGTTGAAGCTTCTCCTGTGCCCCTGTCCCTGCCCGTCCCCGGCTGCGGCAGCACCAGGTGGCGCCAGCGGCGTCTCGATGTTCCCGGCCACAATATCCCAGCATCACAGCATCACCCAGGCTGGAAAAGACCTCTAAGATCATCCAGTCCAGCCTCTCACTCTAATCTTTTTCACCCCTAAGACATCTCCCCAGGCACCTCATCTCTCCGCCCTTGAAACTCTTCAACCAGCCGGAATAAATGTGGAGAAACCGTGAGGAGAGACAGAGAGGGGCTGGGGGGGGACACTGCGTGGGGACCCCTCCCGAGGCCACAGGGACAACAGTGGGTCACAGAACCGCAGGGTGCTTTAGGCTGCAAGGGACCTTTCAGGGTCATCCAGTGCAACCCCCTGCACTGAGCAGGGTCATCTGCAACTAGAGCAGGTTGCTCAGAGGCCCCAACAACCTCCCCTGCAATGGGGACAGGGATGGGGCAGCGACCATCTCTCGGGGCAACCTGGGCCAGGCTCTCCCCACCCTCAGCACCAACAATCTCTCCCTTCTCTCCACTCTCAATCACCCTCTTTTAGTTTAAAACCATCGCCTCTTGCTCTTTCACGACATGTCCATTACAAAGTCCCTCTCCAGCTTTCCTGTAGACCCCCTTCAAACACTGCAAAGGGAACGTAAGTCCTGGCAGAGGTTGGTGTTGTACTGCAGGGGGTACAGTGCAGCTGGGGAAAATGCAACGGGGGTGGGTCCATCCTGAGATCCCCTCCTTGCCCAACCATCACCCTGCTCCTGTCCCTGAAGTTCACTCGGACTCGGGAGGTGCTGGGCGGGGGGAGCAGAGCAGGAGCTGATCCACAGTATCATAGAATCGTTTAGGT
>WEIS01032659.1:0-12877 GCA_013389965.1 Todus mexicanus | reverse complement strand
GCCCCGCACCGCCCCGCATCGCCTCGATCGCCCCGCATCGCCCCGACTGCCCCGCAGCGTCCTGCATAGCCCCGCATCACCCTCACTGCCCTGCACCGCCCCGCATCGTCCCACACCGCCCCGATCACCCCGCACCGCCCTGCATCACCCTGCACAGCCCCAACCGCTCAGACCACCCTGCACCACCCCGCATCACCCTGCACTGCTCCACATTGCCCCGCACTGCCCCGACAGCCCCGTGCTGCTCCACAATGCCCACACTGCAATGCCCGCACTTCAGCTTCCCCCAGCTGCCTGCTCCGTTACTTCCAAACTTCCTCCCTTTGGGGGTTTTCAGCAGCGTTTGGCCCCGTGGAGGACTTGCCCGTGAGTAACCAGAGCCCTGGAACAGGCTGCCCTGAGAGGTTGTGGAGGCTCCTGCTCTGGAGACATCCAAACCCCACCTGGATGCGTTCCTGGGTGACCTGCTCTAGGTGATCCTGCCCTAGCAGGGAGGTTAGGCTAGATCTTTTGAGGTCCCTTCTAACCCTTAACATTCTGTGATTCTTCTGGTCACATCACTGCCAATCAGTTTGGAAACAGGCTTGGTGGAGAAGTGCCTCTGGGGTGACAAGTGCCATTCCACCCTTGCAATGAAAAAATACGACTGCAGAGTGCATCACTTTGCTGATATCCTTGCAATCGGTGCCTTGCTCCAGGATGGGAAGCTCCTGGCTTTTCAAGGACAGGGCGGCTTGTGTTCACTTTTTAAGGAGTTGCTTATGGCTTTGACTTAGGTTTAAAGTGGACGCGGTGATTCTTGACAGATTGTTACTAGCCTGTAATTTCTCCTACGCCTCTGCCTAGGCAGGGCACACGTGGTGGAGCCGGACTCTCCGAGGTGGGGCCACTGGTGTTCTCCTGGGGGAGAAGTTAAAGTTTTCACAGAATTTTTCAGAGCTGTGCTGGAGATCTTCAGCGGGGAATGCTGACAATGATTTGCAGTGTCACTGCTGGAACATGGCAAACTGGAAACCGTGCTTAGTTTTCAGCAAGATTTTAGGCAAAAGTGTTGTGGCAGTATGTATTTATTGTGTTTAATATAATATGGACTATAAATAGTATAGAATAAATAAATGTTTGCCCTATGTACATTTACATAATGTGTATAAACTCATAGCATCCCTGTTGCTAGTGCTTCACGTTATCACCAGTCTTAAAAGTATCTTATCGTAAATGGAAACTGTCACGGAGAAGCAATAAAGTTTATTTCAAACATGCTCTGACTTCTCTAGACAGTATTTTGTTTGAGAGTAACTGACTTTCATGCAGCCTTATAATGTTATTTAATTCCCAACCTGGCATTCTGCTATCACCTTCCCTCAGCTCTGTATATCCTTTATCCACAGCGATGTTTTAACTTCACATGTTTAGTAGCAGGTTTGTGAGCAAGGCTTCGGAACGCTTCTCCTTGGAGAGACGAATCCAGCCGTGGAACTTATTTAGGGAAGGAAAGTCACGCTTCTCTTCCCCATGTGACTCGACTGTGTCACTCGGACAGATATGTTAGCCCTAAACCTGAAGGTTTTAAAGCATTGTTCTGCCAAAACAAAAAGAGTTGTGATACAGTTCACGTGCTATCCCTGCAGCATCATAACAATACCCATTTCTCACCCGATCATCCTTCAGACAGATGGGTTCCCCTGTCAGGTTCCTTGTGCAGCTGAGTAACCACTTGCAACAAGGCAGCAGAGGAGGGAGCAGGACAGGGTGGTGAGGAACCTGGGCTGCCAAATGGATCTGAACACTGAACCCCAAACCACAGCCTTGAAGAGAGCTCCAGCTCCATGTTTGCTTGTGCTCACTGATAATGCTGCTTAAATCACCAGTGATCCCCATCTCTTAAGCTACTTGTCCCTGCTCTTCTGCCATCTCCTCCATTATCCAGCCTCAGGATATTTATGGGGCTACGTGATGAACTGAATCCGAAAACCGACTAGAAAAGAATGAGGCAAAAAAAGGGGATCATTTTCCAGCTGGATCAGGACTAGTTTCCTGATCGGATAAATGCTGTGGCCTACTACATACTCACACCTGACCAAAAGAGGGGGTGATGCAGGGGGAGGGGGCAAGAATAAGAAATCAGCAGTTGCTTAAATTGGCACTTCTGCCCAAAACCCGCCTGCTGAGTGGTAGCCATGGTGACAGGGAGGGGCACGGGGATTCTGCTCCCTGCTAGATGTATTGCTCCTCTGTCAGATGGCTCCTGACCTCACTGCTGGAGCAGCTCAGCTGCCTGTGAAGCACCTGCTGAACTATTTGCATGTTGCAACTCAGCATATCCAGAACAAACGAAATCTCTGCCAGTTTGCTTATGGTGCCAGTACCCTGAGGGGAAATACAGGAAGCCAGAAATCATAATTAAGCAGAGCATGTGGGGGTTAACATGTTTGCTGTGAAAGCTGCTGTGCCTTCTCAGTATTTGTGCTCCAAACATTAAAAGAGCAAACCACGTTCTTTTCTTACCCTAACGATTTTCGTTGTGTTGATAACGTGTCACTCAGGTATGTGTTTGACAACAGCAGGCTTGAAAATGAGTGATATCTGGTCCCAATGGAAGAAATGGGATTTCGCTTTTGTCCTGCTCTATACACAAATCTTCCAACCACTTTTAAATTATAGAATTCTTTATTTAAATCCTGCATCCTGATGGGGAATGGCACAGTCTTTGTTTTAAAAAATCTTACAGTTGGAGACATATGTAGAGAATGAGCTGAGGCTGGAAACAGAGTGGAAAGGGAAGGGAAAGAAGAGCTAAGAAAAATTGATTTTGGCTGAACATTTCTGTGAAACCCTTGGGGTGTTCTATTTTAGTTCCCGCTTTTGCATTTATCCATTAGCATCTAGTTTCGGACTTCGAGTATGTTTTGAATATAAGTGCTGGAATCACTGGCAAAACCCAATTCCAAAAATGTAAAAATTATTTTCTTAGTATGATTGCAATGCTGAAAGGTTTAAGAGCGTAGTATTTCATATGTTGGCTTAGGTTTATTTGTCTCTTTTTTAAAGCTTTTATTTTATACGTATTGCACAGTTACCCTGAAAGAGGTTTTGCCTGGTAATATCAGCCAGTGGTGCCTGCCTCTCCAAATCTGCTGTAGGTAGAGCTACAGGAATGTTCTCAGAAATGACTGACCACTGAAAAAACCTAAACCAAAAAGACTTGCAGTTAGGATAATATTCTCTTTCTTTCTATATGTGATCAGAGCCAGTCTTAGCAAATCTTCCAAGTCCGACAAGAGAGAATTTTTTTCTTGCCGTGACACTTTCTAGAATAGTTGTAAGCTGAGAAGCCTTCATGGATATGAAATGTAGACATAATTGCAGAGAAAGTAAAAATAAATAAAATGTAAAAGATAAAATTGAAACCCAAGAACATAAAATCGTTCTCTATTCTCCACAAATTGTACAGGCCACTCATGTGCTCACATATCTCAATCAAATCTCAAGAATCTGTTTTTATTTGGGTCATGCCAGAGTGTTTGTCCTCCCCAGACTAACCTCATATGTGCCACTAGCAAAGATCAGAGCAGGGATGATCAGTCTGGCCCTGGATGTGTGTGGAATTCACAGCAGCCAGACAGCCAAGAGGAATTCTCTGCTCGCCATGAAAGTGCTGGTCTACTCCTCTCCTTTCCTCACTTAGGCTACCGATGTTTCAGAGAAAAACAACACTAGACTACTAATAAAACAGAGGAGAACAAATTGGGTAATTGCATTTGACGGGAAATTCCTTTGTGACCCCACAGGCAACTAATTAGAAAAAATAGCGTGCTATTTAAGCTTGCCCATTTTCATGTTGCAGAGCAACTGGTGGCATTGTCATTAATGTCGAGGGCAGTGAAAGTCCTTCCTCCCCTGTGCACAGAAGAATAATCAGGGTGGAGAGGATGGGAAGAATCAGGAGGATTTATTATGTTCACAGATTTATAGGTATCAAAGCAGGAAGAGACACTGGAGTTATCTAGACTGAGATTCCCACAAGAATATATGTGTATTTTTCCTAGAATCTAGCCTCACATCTAATTTACAAGACCCTGCGGGGGTTGTGAAGGTTGAGGTGCATGCAGGAGGCAGCCACAGCCCTGGGAGAACAGCCCTTTTCTCTCATCTAGTGACTGATGCCTGTTTACATATGGAGCTCGCACCACACTTACTCAGCAAAATGCTAACGTGCCTCTGCAGCATTCCCACAGCAAGCAGAAAAGCCCAGCACCGCAAAAAGACATGACACAGTATATATGTTCCAGCTGTTCCTGACAGTTACCACTCTGCTCCCCCCTGCAGACAAATATTTCACTCTCTTCCCATTCACAAGGACAAAGTCAGCAAAGTCACAGGGGATAATTCAGCCCCTTCTCCCCTTCCTTTCAGTAGCCTGTCCTCACCATACAAACCAGGTCCAGTAGAGGAACGCGCACAGATCATCAGAGTGACATGATTTGTTGTTGTTGTTTAAACAATTAAGTACAAAAATTGAAGCCTGACCACTGGCAGAGTGATCAACCCTGTCTGCACTACGCTGCTTAACAGGCAAAGATATTCTGCCCGCCCCGTGCTGCATACCCAGTCACCCACAGGCTCTCGGTGGCACTGGGACCCGATGGTCAGATACCTTCTTTCAAAGCAGGAGCCGTTGTGAAAATAATATTAAAAAAAAGAAAACAGACAGTTGAACGTTGCTGTGGTTTTGCTCCAGGAAGTATATGAACTATGTGAGCCGCATGTGGGTACGGCCTTTATTGTTATGGACAGGACAGAATCTAATTTTACCAAAAGCTCTCATGACACACAGGGAGATCTCTGTCAAATCCTTCCAGAAAACAGACCAACGCCCTCTGGCACTAAGCTCCCCTGGGGAGCAGCAGCAGCACAGACTCAGCATCTCATCGGAAAGGCTCCCGTTTGGGAAAGTAACTGGTGGAAGAGCTGGTGTTCTGCTGAATCGCGTGTTTATTTGCAAATGTGTAACTGCCTTCTTCTAAAATGAGGGTAGTACCAAACAGAGCCCCACTTTGGCACAAGTCTCTGGCCTGGCACTTCTGTCAGGAGATAGATTTCTCATTTCTCTGTCACCCATGGAAGCACACATTAAAAATTGCGCTTTTGCTACTTTGCAGCTTGTTTGCAGCTCAGTAAATGACCTTATGATGTCTACGCAGCCCGTCAAGCAAGTCGTGGCTGTTACTCTCTTCATAGATATCAGTATCACCCCTATTCTGAGGATTTCCTTGTAGGGTGATTTTATTGACCTCTCAAGGTCAGCCAATAATCCTTGTGGCTAAAGGAGGAGATACAGAGGCAGAGAATAGCCCAAAGAGCTAAAATTTCTTTTCTAATTGTCTTAATTACTTTCAGAAGCTAAGAAAAATCGACTACCTTTTTCATGTAACAAGAATGAATATTCCTCAGCCCACATGTGATTAATTTTAATAATCTCGGAGGAATGTACCTGGGCACAGCTGATGGATTCTGGTGACATGACACAGTCAAATCCGTAGCAGCCAGAAATCCAGAATAATCTGTTTGACATCAAGATTATGATGTGCCTCTTCCAGATCAGAAATAGCAAATTAGTGTTGCATTTTCATTTTAATCTCCCTGAAAGTGAGGATTTGCGGAAACCAGTTCACTCCAAACTACCCGGAGCAGGTTGAAGTTTGGATGTGAAGCTTAAAGGAAGGTCTCTGGAAGACCTGCAGAAACAGATGGAAAAAGAAGTCTGTATTTTATGCTTAAGTGTTAAAAAAAAAAAATCTACCTAGCTATTTTCAGACTCACAAATGTGGAAAGCTTGTCATGAGGTGCAGGATGGGTCTTGGCTTCTCTGAGGTATTCTTACTGAGATCGGAGAACACTCCAGAGTGGTGAGAAAAGGAACACAGGAAAATTAACAAGGGGCACTGTCTGCCTGTGTCCTCTGTGTTGCCCCAGACCACGTTACTGAGAGTTGTAGGAACCTCACCCTTCAAATTGTGATTTGTGAGAAATTTGCACGCAGATGGCGAAGGAGTGGGCGAAACAGATACCCCCTGTTCTGGGTAACTGAAGGAAAAATGAACGACAACTTTCTTTAATTCAGATTGAGTAGAGGATTTTACAGCAAACAGACCAGATTTCTGAACTATGTGTGTAGAAGGTTGCCCCGTGTGAAGAATGTAAATGCAGGAAAGGAAGAATTGTTTTGATGGCAGCTGTGTGTTTGAGACTGTTACAAAAAAGGAAGAATCATGGCAGGATGAGGAAGAAAGAAGGCCCAGGCAGTCAAGGAAGCCAAATAGCAAAAAAATGGGGGAGTGAGGGGAAAGGCAGAAACCAAACCTATATGGACTAGGATAAACTAAACCCAGCTACTCTAGTTTAACAGATCCTTCAGCAGAAACAGATAGCACTCTGGAAATATGACAGGTTCAGTCTAGTTTTCCACAATGAGTGGATGTTGGCAAGTAAAAATGTATAAAAAGGCCAGAATTTAAAGTACTTTCAGAGCAGGATAAAGCTTGTGGCAACTCAAATGATGCCTTTTGGCTTATGCAATGCATCGACCATGTTTGCAAGGCTAATGGAGGCTGTACTTCACAGCATCCCTCTGCGCGTTTCCTGTATTTAAAAGAAATCCTGCTGCATGCTAAAACCTTTGAACAAACACTGTTAGATTTACAAACAGTCTGTGAAGAGCTTCGGGATAACAGTGTGAAATCAAACCCACAGACACAGGCTTTTCCATAAGAAAGAGATCACTTATTTTGGGCAGGATTTGTGAAAGAAGAATTTCAACCATCATTAAAGAGAGTTAAAGACTACACTGCACTGGCTCGCTTGCTGGAGACTCACAAATATTTGAATTTTTGTAAGATTCTGACTCTTTAAGGGCAGGTTGTTTACAGGTTTTCAATATTGCAAACCCACTGTATAGGTTAGGGGAGAAAAGGATGTCACTGCAGTGAGTAGCAAAGTATGCTTCAGATTTACTTCAGTTGGAAAAACCTCTCCTGACAGCTTCTGCTTTGATCTAAAATTGCTTTTAAGATGCCTTTCACTTTCAACAAAACCAGTCTCTCCTGGTGAGGGGCTCTTTTCACATACCGCTTCAGGTTCTGGTAAAGTCATAGCTTATTACATCTGGAATTATTGTATGACCTCCAAAGGAATCTCTGGTCTTATCAAATCTGCATGACATCATCGTTTGTAGGTGGGCAAAATCTAGAGCTAACCACAGAAGACACAATTGGAAGATTGTTTATTAAAGTCTGGTTTATGGTAGCTTAAACTGATACAAATTAGAGTGTTTGCAGTCCCACCCTCCATCTATCTGTTTCCCTGCTGAATTGGCACTGCCCTGCATATGTGTGGGCAGTTGAGTTGTTTTGCTGTGCTGATCTGAGAAAAAAACTCACTAACTCGATTTGCTGGGCTCAGGTTTTGCTTTTTAGAACCTTGGACTAACTGCTCACCTGCAGAAACACCAATGCAGAGGGTCAGGGACACAGAAACATGGTGTGGGGAGAAGACCCCACTATGTTCAACTTTGAAGTCACTAAGGACTAAAGGGATCCATATAGGCAATTAAAGTATCTTTGCAATAAGTTCCTGATTAACACGTTCCAAAGTGATCACATAAACCTGGCTCATCACATCCATGAAGAGATAGACAGTCTTCTCACTTTCATAATTTCCCAAACTGTGAGAGTTCCTGGCTCTCCCACTGAGAAAATGAACACACAGCCAAAGAAAAAAAAAAAAAGAAAAAGAAAAAAGTGGATACCAAGTGAAAAAACGTTCAGCAAAAACCCTGTGTGGTTGGGAAATACAGCCCTGTGAGGATTCTTTGCAGTAGCACAGTAAAGCCTCAGTTGATCAGACCTGGAATTAAAAATGCAGTATTGTATACAAGGGGGGAAAAAACCGATGAGTATATGTACAGCTATCAGCTCTTTGAACCAGATACAAAGGGCATGATTGATATTTTGTTATAGTTTCCAATGCTGAATGAGGTCTCCTGCTTGCAAACCCTATGGGCAACTCCAGAGACTGCTGGGTAAAATGAGAACTCAGTACAGAAAACTGATGAATGAATATGAAGCCTGCACCACGATAAAATACAATAAAATAATAAAATAAATTAATAAAATTAATAATTTTCCCCCTTTCTATAAGCCTACTTCACGTCAAGCCTATTAAAGTTCATTGCTTGGCTGTGCTTGTGCCTGTAGCCGAGGCAGAATCAGGTTATCATTTGTTTGTAGCCCTGAATTACATCATGCAGGGGCTGGACTGCTCTTATCTGCTCAAGTGCCACAAAGCTCTGCAGCAATGGACATCCTCGGAAATGACATCTTCGGCAAACCCTGGGTTACAAATGCAAAAACCAAGAGCTCATTTTTGGAAGTAGTTTCTACATTGTAAGCTCTAGAGGAGAGTGCCCTAAGTTTCTTTCTAATCCTAAGAGGAAGGAAATAAATCTGGAAGCCTGAAGTGGATAAACTTTGGAAGGGAACCTATGAAATACGGATCTGAATAAAACAGGGCTGCACAGATAAGTGCAAGAACGCATAGAATTGTGCCCCTGGACATAACCAAAATGACTCGTAAGGACATAACCACTGATGGATGGACAGAGGTCACGTTTCTGAATTCTCAGCAACAAAAAATATAGTAACAGAAACGGGCAGATGTGCTTTCTCTGCCTAGAAAGCCACTGCAGCCAGGCAGCAGACTTCACAGAAACAATCATTTCTTCACTGAAAGAGGTCGCTTCTAGGAGGTTTGGAAAACAGTTTCTCCGTACAATGGTCTTTTTAGCTCAGGCCAAAGGAGAGAGCAGGTAAATGGTTAAGACAACTTAAAGAATAGAAGGCATATATTAAAGCACACGCTGTAAGTAAAACTGCGTAAGAGAAGTGTGGTGGATGGTTCTCACCGCATAAATTGACTTGAGAACTAAAAGTGACAGAGACAGTGCTGGTAGATGGAACTTGATTAAGGGCCAGAGTGTCAACTCTGTACTGGTTTACTCCCATCCCAGCAGCCAGCTGTTGCTGGGAGGGCAGCCTTGCTGCCCCTAGCTTTGAACTCCGCCCACAGCTTTCCTTGTATCACTTCTGGCATTTTTATTAACATGTAGCAAGTCTGTTTAGAGCATGAAACCAGTAAGAAAATTATAAAATAAGGGAAACAGTTTTCCGCTGGGTCAGCCTTGCTGATGTTGCTCACCTTGGCACTACTTGCACAGAGTGAGACCCCAACTGCAGAAGGGTCGTGAGCCCACCATTTTTAGATTGGCGGTGCTGAAAACTACATTTTGGAAGAGATGTCAAAGACAAAACCACCAGGAAACAAGATGAAGAAGATACAAAGAAAGCCTGGACGCACTGACAGGCGCCTGCTTGAACAGCAGAGAGGCCAGGGAGAGCTGTTTGAGAGCAGCGCTGTCTGGAAGATGCCTGAAGTACGGACAAGGGAAATAGTTTCTGCTGTGTAAGGGATTGTAACCCTGCAGTCAGAGAAGGTGCTTGTGTTACTCCCTGATCCTGTTTGTTTCCAGGCTCGGAGATTGTCTATTGCTAACATGGTTTATACACAGTCATGGTTTAACTCTACATCTAAGATACAAATGACCAGCATAGTCGATGCGGATTTTGGACTACGGCATTTAATGGAGAGCCTCCTGAATGTGCACAAGGAAGTGAACAGATCCCCAAATCCCAGGATACTTCATACCCAAGGCCCTTCTTATCAGGACACTTTTGCTGCTTCTCGGGAAGGTGCTGACTGTACACGATACAGCTCTAGAAATTATCAAACACCAACAGGTAAAAGATGGTTTACAGACCTAATTTATACATCCTTTTTTCCTATTCTTGATCAAATCGGTTTTACGACCGAGCAGCATTCATACTAAAGAGCACATAGGCTGCGGAATCACCTTGGAGTCAGGACTCCCTGGGCCGGGCTCGGGCGAGTACAGGTCGGTGTTGCCACCTAGTGGCACCTGTCATGGGTGAACTGGGTTGTGAAGTCAGGGAAGACACAAATCACCACCGATATTTAAGACACCTTTTATTATTTAAGCTGTTCTTAGCCGTAGAATCCAGTTTTTACTGCTAACAGCCGATTATTATCCGCACAGTGCGTTCACATGGTTCTGTCACACACAGACACACCCTGAGCTACTTGGTTTGTTCAACAGTTGGGAGAGCAACCTATAGAATCACAGAATGGTTTGGGTTGGAAAGGACCTTAAAGATCATCTCATTCTACAACCCCCGTCATGGGCAAGGACACCTCCTGCTAGACCAGGTTGCTCAAAGCCCAAACCAACCCGGCCACGAGCAAATACAGTGATAGAGCATCCACAACTTCTCTGGGCAACCTGTTCCAGTGTCTCACCTGCTTCCTAAGGTGCTCGGAAAGTCTTTGAAGGGCTCCTCTTTCTTCAGCAGGTGTACACACAGCCCTGCTGGCTTCATTTAGCACCGCTTGTTGGTTGTGGTCCAGGTTACACAACCTGTTCAAGTCTGTGCACGCTGGTGGCCTTGCGTGGATTTAGAAGACTCCTGGTGTGCTGAGTTTATCTCTTCTTGTGAACTCAACAGGTCTACTGGCCTCTAAAGCTTGTCAGCTCTTGGGGGATTTTCACACACTATCTCTCAGCATGTACTAGTTCTTTCTTCAGCTTTTTGGTAACGTTTCCCCATCCCCACCCATAGGTAGGAACCAACAACTCATCCACACAAACGAGACCTTTATAACAACTTGGCCTATAAAATAATCCCACAGAATGCTAAGATTTATTTTTAAAAGTCACCCAAACCCAACATACCTGCGCTAGAGAAACTGAGATCACTACAATTAGTTCCCTGTTTGGGAAATGTTGAGTAGCCACAGCCGCAAATTTCGAAAATGTTACGGTCCTACCTGGATAGTACATGGAAATGGCTGTGGACCCACCTCTCATCAACTCTACATCAGCAGTGTCTGAAACATAAAAGTGGGTAACAGTGAGCCTGAGTATGTGCAATTTCTCTGCCTCCCAACCACATTAAGGAAACCCCAACCTCAAACAATTAGAGAAACTCTGACAAATTTTGCAAATATATTAGAAAATATGAGGAAAAAATTATATAAAGTAAGAATAAAAAGCTCTTCAATATTTTTTTTTTAAATAAATAATTAGATTATCACATGATAATGCTATTGTGTGACTGGCTCCTGGATCCACAGGAGCACACGACATAATCTAGGAGAAGCAACTACTAACATCTCTGCAAAGTGTCAAATGCAAATGCTAAGCAAAAAATATCCAAAGGGGATCTTGGAAGCAGCAGCTTGTTTTGTACAGCATGCAATGTTCCTGTGAATATCGAGTCCAGAGCAAGCTGTGACAAACACTTGAGAGTGTTTTGAATAAACAGAAGCTACAAGCATTTAAAACTGGGCTAGGAAAATCAAATATTAATAACGGTTAGTGAGCTATTTTCTGTAAAGGTTAAGAACAAACATGTCATAGCCCATAATTTTCCCCACCTTAAGAGACTTTTTGCACAGCTAATGATAAACTTCATTTTCTAGATAGCCCTGCTTAGAAAAGCCATTTGGAGCACTCTTTCAAAATCGGCTGTATCACTCTTCTCGATTGCGCTATGAAAAATGTACTTCCCAAAGCTTTTAAAAATAAATCATGTGGAAGGGCTACTGCAGACACCGTGGGCCTTGCTTTGTCACAGCGGACGCGGAAGGCAACAGGGTGCTAAATAATTTGTAACAGCAGTGTTGCTGTTTTGCAGCTGTTTCAGAACATAAAAAAGGGGAGTTCAGAGCTTAAATCTTCTGTGTTGGGCCATAATTTAGATACTGAATTTCAGAGTAATCAGGCAGTCATGGAAACAGTTCAGATACACAGTTAACTCTTCAAACCCAGCATCTTACCAAAGAAAAAATATAGATGGACAGGAGGTCTCTGAGGTCTTTCTCAGGAGCTGCAATAACCCATTTGTGCAGCTTAATTGTTGAGTTATGCAAAAAGGTCTTGATAACAGCTACCGAGCTTTTTACTGGAACGCAAAAGCTTTTATTGCTCATTCTGCCTGCTGGGCTAGGGTTTCATTTACTTCTCTGACAAAACACTCGCAAGATTGCCTTTGTAAGTAATCGCCAGGCAAAATGGCTGATTCGGTTCTCTCTGGTTTTTAAGTCAGCCCTCTCAAGGATTGCATTGGAATCCTTCAGCACTATGAGCAGTTACAGCTCATACTCTAATGTGGACAGTCAGATAGGTGTGCATTGATGGCAACCAGATTGAGTGGCTTCGCTAGTACAGCTTTCAGTAGGAAATACACAAAGACAGCTGAATTTGAAACGGCTTAAGAAAAAAATAAAAGCTTCCCAAAAGGTACTCTTGCTTTGGGAGCTCCACTGGCACCTTTTACCCCTGCAGATGTTGAGATGTGTTTTTCTCAAATACAGCCTGGGGTATCGATGAAAACATGTTTGCTATTTGCAGGGGAGTTTGGAACCAGGGAAATGTAGGTGACCCTAATTGAGGTGATCCTGCTCTGGCAGGGGGGTTGGACTAGATCATCTTTTGAGGTCCCTTCCAAGCCCTAACGTGACTCTGTGAAAACAAACTATGAGTAGAACATTTTCTGCCTCGTACCATTCTGGTTTATTGCCTGGCTCCTGCAGCACCTTATCCTTTTGTCAGCTCTCCGTGGCAGCACCAAGGCTTTATTCTTCCACAACAGGTCGACTCTGTGTGCTCTGCATGCCATTGCCGGAGCCCTTGGGATGCCGATGCGCGAAGACACATGGGGAGGTGTATCGGGTTTGGCTGAGATGG
>WEIS01032651.1:0-11826 GCA_013389965.1 Todus mexicanus | reverse complement strand
TGTGCCTTTTGTCCTGTTCCTCTCAGATGTCACACAATCATGGAAATCCTCACAGGCTTTACGGGAACCTGAAAGACTCACCCCAAAGTCTGAGCATTTTGCAGAGAATCTGTCCCCTTATTCACCCTTAAAGCCCCTGCTGGCCATCTGTCTTCAGAGATATTTTTCCTGAGTGGCCCAAAGGGTATTCCTTCTTTTGTACCACACCCCTTTTGACTGGGTGTGATGGCATCTGGACAGCAGATGATAGAATCTTAAGTCTGCATTTAATTAAGCCCTGGTACCTTCCAGTATCATGGTTTTGTCCCTTTTTCAGAAACAGAAGAAAGGCTAAGAGAGAATTAGTCATCTGGCAGGATTTATAAATGTATGTTCCAATACCTACTTTTAATACTCTCAGCTCTGCAGGGAGTGGGAACTGTCTGGAGGTGAGATGAGGAAGGGACAGGAGGGAAGACAAGGAATCCAGAGTCTTTGAGTCATTTGAGACACTGTCATGGAAAATTTGCACTTCCATGTTAAGAAGGAAGACAGGAGGAGCCAAAATTTTCCCCTTCCCTCTTTGTGTGCCCAGATCCTTCCCGAGACAGCCACACCTTGCTCCGAATAAAAGCACCCACTGTTTTATGGGTCCCAATGGGAGTCTATGATGTGAGCCTTCCAATCCTGCAGTAAGAAGAGCAGTGGGGGCTAAGAAGTAAGGGTTGGCTTCTACTGAATTTACTAAAAACCTAATTCTGTAGGGTAGTCCTTAGGTAGAATATGAGTTGCTGGAACTATCCACCATAGTAAGGTATATTAGTATCAAATCCACAGAAGCCACCACAAAATTTTTAGTATTTTCCCAAGCTGTGTTACTCTTTTATTGTATTATTCCTGGTAAAACAGCTTAAAACACTTAGACTTCATATTTGCCTTTAAATGTAGTGTTTATTCAAACCCAAAGAAACAACTCTGGAATTTAGACTAAGCCAGCAAAAAAGCACTAAATTACCAGGCAATGTGGGTTTTATCCTATCAAGAATTTGCTTTCAGGGCAGCCAAATACAAAATACATGTTAAGACTAGAGAACGTGTTGGCACGGGATGCTGTCAGGGAAAGGGCTAGACCTGCCCTGAGCAGCTCCTTCTTCTGCCACAGGCGTTATGCTCCAAGTCAGCCTTGTGAATCTTGAAAGACAGGAAGTGGGAGGGACTGAATCAAACTCTATCTCAAAACCTTCCTGTTTACACATCTCAGCCACCTCAGCTCAGCAGAAGATTATTTTGGTGAAGAGCTAAACCCAACTTTAAAACTGAGGGAGCCTAAATAGAGCACGTGTCACCCGTAGACCTCAAAGGTCTTGGCAACTGAGGTCAGTACCACTCTCCTTACTTTGTAGGTAGGAAAACAGGTGAAACAAAGCTACAGAAAAGGGCAATTGTTTCACTGAGGTCATGTGGCAGTTTGGATCTGGGAACTGGGGCATGAATCTCTTGTGCCCAGACCTTCTCTCCTAGGTACTGTGTGACTTGAACTGACAGTTGTTCCAGAGGAGCTGGTTGTTTCCATCTTTTCTGCTGACTGTCCTCCCCTTCATGGCACATTCTAATACTAAGCAAGGGGTTATAGTGCCTCAATGGTGGTAGAAAAGTACAACTTTGGAAAACCATATTGCAGGAACTGTGTGTAGCTCTGTACATACTGAATTAGGAACAAAAATGCAAACTGCGTGTTTGAATTATGCCATGTGTTGTGTTGATAAAGTCTTTTCATTTTCTCTCTATTTCTGTGTAAACCACTTCTACCAGACAAGTTCGTAGTAGACTTCCTGGAGCCTCTGGCATTCTACGTCTCCAAATAAATTGTTAATGGGAAAGCAAATACCATTATTTACCTGTTCTCCATGATACATAGCAGAATTTGTTGAAACATCCACTTTCTTTTCCTCCATCATCTTGATAGACTTTTCACTTCTGTTTAGGTGGTAAATAGTGTGAAAAAAATAGGAAAAAAAAGGAAAAAATATTTCAAATCCCTGAAAAAGTTGTGGCTACAAAACTAATTTCACTATATGATTCTTACTTATTTGGAGTTCCTACTAGACAACAAAGAAATTACAGGATTATTATAGTTGTGCTTTATATCTGAGCCATACTGTAATAAATGTTTGTCATCTCTCCACCAGATAGGAGTGACCTGAAGATGAAACCCTCTGCCACCTATGAGCTGTTGGTGGATGGTGTTGGGCCATGGGACTTCACTGGCAGTTTTGTTCCGTGTGAGCTGCTCCTTGTTGGGGAGGATGCCTACCCTGTGCTTATGAGCTCTAAGAAGCAGGTTTTGGTCGCTGTTTCACAGTACGGGAAGGGCCAGATGGTGGTTGTTTCCCATGAGGGAATCTTGAAGGACTCCAGGTTTTCCCAGTTCCTCAGAAATGCTGTGGAGTGGCTCAAGCCTTCCCCCAAGGCCCTGGTTGGGGTCCATTTTCATTTGGATTCCCTCTCCCAGCTGCTTCTCAGAGCTGGCACCAAAGTGCAGGCTGGAGCAGAGCTTAGCCCCTCTCTGGGCATGTATTGTATGGATGCCTATGACAGCACACAGGCGAAAGACCTGGTTAGCTTTGTAAAGGGAGGTGGAGGACTGCTCATTGGAGGCCAAGCCTGGCACTGGGCTAGTCACCATGGCAAGGAGAAAGTGCTGTTTGAGTTCCCTGGGAACCAGGTGACCGGTGTGGCTGGCGTGTACTTCACAGGAAACGCTGTGGAGAAAGGCATCTTCAAAGTTGCCAGGAAAATTCCCAAGAACTCATTAACTGTCCCGTGAGTATCTGAATTGCTCTCTATTTAGCTGATCAGGTTACACAGGTGAGGTGCTCATAGAGGTGAGAGCTGAAGATGATGGTGAATGCTGGTTCTTAAGTAGCAAGGACGGGGATTCAACTGTTGTTTTCCAATTTGAGGGGGATCTTTCAGCAACTTGCAATCAGAATGTTGTCTTTGCTTCCAGGGCAGCTGGGCCAGGCTTGTGGAATTCATTCCAGGGGAAGGAAATGAGGGAAGCCATCTTTAAGAACAGTCTTCCTGACCAAGTGTGCCTGAGTGGACACAGTGACATAGAGACAGGAGGAGGAACTTCTCTCCCTCTCCCCACACCTGTTCAAGGCAGCCTTCTTACAGTTCAAAATCAGGTTGAAGGTGGAGCAGGAGGACAGCCCTCTGGGCTAGGCTCCGGCTGACAGCTGCTCAACCTGTTTAGCCTGTTATTAGGAGAAACTAATCTTCTGCAAGTGAAACCCTGGGGCTGGTGCAGAGCTGAGGAGGCATGCTGGGTGCCACCCCCCTGCTCAGCTTCCAACACAGGCTGTATGGACAGGAAATCTCTGTGCTCCCAGTTTATTGGGGATTCCCACTTGACCCTTTGGACCTGGAGCAGCAGGTGTGAAATTCAGGGCTGTATTGCACAGCAAACCAGGCAGCAGAGTCCTGGGCATTGCTCTGCCATATTCCTCCACCTCTCCGTGCCAGTGGGTGTGCCAGGCTGTGCCTCCTGACACTTTCTGTTGAGTTGCGCAAGACGCAGTGGGTTCTCCCAGGTAGTGAGTACTGCTGCGCTTCCTCTGTGTGGCAACTTCATCACATAAAAAGCTGCAACAATTACAGTAAAATTCCCTGCAAGTCGTTCCTTCACGTCGTTATCCTTGTGGATATATAATAATACATTTCTAATATTTCCCTACAAGTAATTGAATTTGATAATTTCTGGTTGCCCAATTTGTTTCCCTATAAAGGAAGTGGAAAGCTTTGCTGTTGACTTCAGTGGCATACTTAGGACACAGCTGACGAGTGAAGTGAATTAATTAAAATTTGCTGAATGGTTCTTGTTGCACAGGCATGTTCGCACAACCTTGTGCACTGTGTATGGAAGAGGGAGAGGGGTGGAGAATTCAGCAGAGAAAAATTACATAGCAATTAAGGCTTTACATAGTAAGTACGGGTGAATTGCACCTTTTTTAAAGTGGTTTTATGGTGATTTTGATTGGATCCAGAGCCACAGATAAATTTAGATACCTAATTTTCATGCTATAGAAGAGCTCTGTGCATCTGGCCATTCCTGCAGGCCTTTGCTCAACCCACAGAGAATCAGACTGCAGTCTGTGTCAGGTGCTGTACCATATACCTGGGCACATACTCCATGTGATAAGGAGTCTCGCTAAAGTAATAACCAAAGGAGAGCTGCAGATTTAATTCCTTTTCTGTGGCCATGCGGGAGGGCAGCATCATTTATTATTGAGTTTGCTGCAATGGCCACTTAACAACAGATTTTTTCCAGGTATTGAGGGAAAACTGTTTGGCAGAACCAGGCGAAAGTATAAACAAAGCAAATGAGAGTAATTCAATGTGTCTTTCTCCAGTGGCATACAGGAATTATATGAAAATAGCAGATATTAGAAAGTCTTGCATAGCATAATCTCTTCATATTGTGAAGACCAGCTAGTGGCAGTGTGAGGATGAGTGATTCAACTTCGAGTTACTCAGTATTTGTCTACCTATTTGTCTACCTGTCCATCTAGCACATCTGGCCTAGCTAGCCTTTCTTCAGTTCTCAACAGCTGCAGAGGCTGGGATAAGACACAGAAATCTTTTGGGCTTACCTAGTTGATAATGACTAGGGTGGGGTAAATGGAGAAAGTTTCTGTTGTAGGATGTGCCAATTCCCACGTGATTTGCAGTTTAAACCTTTCAACATCTTCCAGTTTTTAAATTTCTGCAGTGTATTTAGATTTTCAAGCTGCTCTTCAGTCAGAGACCTAGAAACTTCTTTTTGACTTCTTCTTCATATCCTTTTTTTAAATGAGTGCTGAGATTTTTACAGATTTGCTTGACTGCAAGACCTGAGGCTTTTAAGGGAGAAAAATGACATTGATGGATTTTTAAATGAAAGAACTGACAACATGATGTACTAAGATGAGGGAGGAAGAAGAGACAGGGATAGATAAGGTGTCCTTTTGTGCAAAGGATTCTGGGACAGGGGCTAACCTGGACCTCTCTTGGTTCTGCAGGCACCAAGCCAACCTCAGCCTTGATGCTGAGTTTCTCCTGCATGGTGTGTCGGAGCTGGATTTTGAGACAGGGGGCATACCCTCCATCTTGCTGGTGCACGGTGTACTCTCCTTCCCGCTCTGCCTGGACAGCTCGCACTGCTGCCTCTTAGCTGCGGCACGCTATGGCCAAGGCCGTGTTGTGGTGGCAACCCACGAGAGCCAGCTATTCTCCCCAAAGCTGGCCAAGTTCTTGCTCAATGCTGTCCGTTGGCTGGACGCTGGGAGAAAGGGGCTGGTGGGTGTGGATGCCAGCCTGAAGAAACTGTGTAGCCTCCTCTCTCAGGAAGAGATACAGTCACAGGTGTCACAGCTGACAGGCAATATCAGTGTGTACTGCTGCTCTTCTTACAGTCACAAAGAGGCAGAGAGGGTTCATGCTTTTGTGGCAGAGGGAGGTGGCCTGCTGATTGGAGGCCAGGCCTGGAACTGGTCTTCCCAGAACCGTGGCAAGGCTGCTGTGGCAAGATATCCTGGCAACAAAATCCTGAACCGCTTTGGGCTGAGCATCCTAGGGCAGAGCGTCAAGGCAGCTAAACACCCGGCTGTGGCATCTGGGGAGCACTACCACTTTCACAAGGCGCTTGCTCTTTTCAACGGGCAGGTAGACAAGCATGAGGAGCTCAAACCCCCCTTGAAGGATTGGCTGCAAAGGCTAACACAAGACTGCACTGCCTTTCTGCACATCCCAGCCCATGACTGCCCTGCGTATGCCTCACTCCACCGTGTGCTGGCCAAAGTGCTTCAGAGAAGTGGGATCCCACAGGTCAGCAGGCATTGCCTTGTCAAGAACAACTCCAAAGAGGCATTTCTTCTCTGCATGGCAACCGAGCTGTCCCTCACCATGACAGACAGTGCAGCCCTAGTGCAGAAAGCTGCTGCTGGGGTCTGTACCCTCCCTGTCACAGTGGAAATTGATGGCACAAACCCAGGTGAGGAGTACATCTCCCTTCCTCTTGAGGCATCCTGTTGCTGGGATCAGAGGGGCACCTGTCCTCAGTGTGCATATATCTTGCGGCTTGTGAGGAGGCTGACCTCTTTGTAGTGGCGGATAGGCTTCTTTTGTTACCAGCCCTGATTTCAGCATTCTAGAACACCCGGGAAAAGTCCTGTTTTCACAGTGTTGGTGCACAGGCACTTGGGAGAGAAGAACCACCTAATAGAGGTGCCTTAGGGTACTTGACCAGCACAGTGGCTTTGGCAAGAAAGCTTCCTTGAGAAACCCTGGGGTCTACACTTCAGGTTGTTGTTGCCGTAGTCATGTAGATATGGCTGTCTATGGGGCCATCCTACAAAGAGGTAGGAGTTAGGAACAAAAGGGTTAATTTTATCTAAATAATTTCAGACTGAGTTATGTCACAGTCTGACAAGTGGACAGTACACAAGAGGTCCTGCTTTTTGGAGAGAAAGGTCATAAGTTGAGTGTTTTATGACAGTTCGGGGTTTTTAGGACTTCTGGTATTTGTGTTGAAATATGCTTGAGTAAACTTTATGTCAGAACTAAGGAGTGGATTTTACCTGATCAGTTACAGTAGAGCCAGATCAGTTTTGCACTATGTATCACAAGTGTTTACAGAGCTCTCAGTGGAGGAAACTTGCCTTTCCATGGGAAGACAGTCTAGAAATATGCTGAATTGTAATGGTGGGGTACCCATCTTACAGTTACATCTAGCATCAGACAGTCATTTTAGGCTTTCTCATAGCTTCAGTCAGCTAGAAATAGGAATTACTTTGGGCCTTAGCTTGTGCTGGACCAGTCAGTAACGAAAAATGGGATGTCACTGTCCGTCTGTTACTTAGCAAATGATTTATGACTGTTAAAGCTTCAACTGTGTTTAGTACCAAAGCATGCACCTCATATGAGGCCTTTAGGGTAAGTGGATCTGAGTGGAGAGGTGTTGGAGTTTTAGTTTCTTTTTTTTATTCCCCTTCTTATTTTTAAGATACTAGTAAACACATTTAAGCTTGGCTTTTCCAGAAGTTCAGATTTGAGCGGGCTTGCTTGCTAATGGTGTGATGATCTTCTTGATGCTGCTACTCTATTGCTTCAAAACTATTTCTGACAGCTTAGGTAAAACATAAGATAGTTTTGTGATGGCAGAGCAAGTGAAAAGGATGGAAGATTCTTCAGTTGCAGCTTGAGATCTCCAGAATCTGTAATGTCAGGCTGAAGAAGTATTTAGAAGACTGTTTAGAACTCTTATTCCTTACCACTTAGGTAAGACAGCATGGAGGAGTACGGGACTCTACCTCCCTGAAGGGCACACAGCAGTTATAACATTCCCTTGCCTGGTGGTGGATGCTGGCCTGAAGGTAAGCTGTCTCTAGCTTGGCTTCTGTTTACCCTGATGTGTTTGTCAAGTGAGCACTCAAAGTTAGCACAGAGAAGGGTTCTCTTGTTACTGTTTTTGCTGCCCTTTCATTTCTTTCCTGCTGGTGCCACCCTGTGGCACTTTCAATGGATTGTAATATTTTTTCACCTTTTTTCCCACTCTGTTCTGTTGTGTTCCACTTATTTTGGCGTGCTGATGGGATAGTTCAGTGTGGCTGCTACCTGAAGGCAGCTGTATTTATTTTATTGTGCAAAGAGAACTGATCACGGTGACTTTTGGATACAAGGTTGGATACTTGGACCCCTCTGTGCACATCTGTCTTTCCATATCTCTATTAGTATACCTTTACAGTGCGATCATTATTGCTTGTGTGGATGTATCCAGATCAGATATAAACTAGTTACTTGGGATCCTGTTCTTTGAAAAGTATGAAGCAGATAAATGCTTACCAGCTCAGATATTTTTTGCAGTGAGCTCCCTGAAGCTGAAATGCAAAGTCAGCTCAAGTGTTTCTTTTCTGTCTGATCCTGCAACCAGTTTCACTGTATGAGGACAGAAAAAGGCACAATAAAAGAAGCCTTACCAGTGATCACATCTCTCCAACTCCTATGTTACAGGATGTGACTTTGATGCTGATGAAGGGTGAAGGAATGATCAATGCAAGTATAGTGCAGTGATAGAAGAACTCTGAACTGCAGTGAAGGATGTAGTTAAGCCAGTAATAATAGGAGTATAGCTGTAAGACTGTTTGAGACAGGGATAGTACTGAACTCTAACAGTTTTTTTCACTATATTTACTGCTTCTGGTCACCACAGTCTGAAAACTTGAACTAGGCTGGACTCTGAAGGCTGCTTCTGCATNTTTATTTGTTATTGGATTTTCTTCATTTCACATGTGTGTGCTCTATGGACAGTGGTGCAGCATATGGCTCAGGGTGTTGCAATTGGTCTGCCAGGTCACACTTGGAGCCCTTTGACCAGCTGTTCATACTCTTCTGTTTGCCAGGTGCAGATCGGCTGTCACACGGATGACCTCTCTCATGCCACAGAGCTGAAGCGGGCCCCAGTAGTAATACGCACCTGTGATATTGCCTGCCAGAAGCTGTCTGTTTCCTGCCTCTGGGGTGGCCTCATTTACATCATAGTGCCAGAAAGGAGCATCCTGGGCAAAGTGCCCATAATGGTAGAGGGGGCAATCAGAGCTCCTTTCTTCAAGCTCGGTAGGTTTGTTTACTTTGGTGCCTTTCTCCTCAGAACTGCTCACAGATGCTGCTATCCTTGTGACTGAAAAGAAAGATGTCCCCGTGCTTAGGAACTTCGAAATGCCTGAATTTAGGAACACCTAATATCCTTGCTTTGTTCTCGTTCTTATTTACTCTGTGCCTACAATGCAGGAGGTAGGTGAAGGAGCAGTCACAAAATGGGCAGTTAATCCAAAACAGCATTTCTTAGAGGTTGAAGTTGTCATTTCTGATAAAAACCATTGTGTTGGAGGGAGACAGGCTGACCTCTGTCACGACGAAGCTTGTGTTCTGTTCTGCCTGCTTTACTGTGTCCCCATATGGCCATCTCCAGTCCCCTGTTTCTCTTCCTTTATGCAATTTCTTCTTGCTCTTCTATCAAACTAAAGAAAGTCAGGGTTGTTATATGAAACAACAAATCTCTACTGGAGAAGACGACGTGAGATCATCAAGAGATGCTAGAGAAAGCTGATGCTTCTCATTCTCAGATGGAAAGCGCCGATCTGTTCTCTTGTATATGCCAGTTCCTTTTCTTTTTCCCATCCATTAAAGAGCCTGAGAACACTTCCCAATAGCAGGATGAGGATTAACTAGTTAACAGACACCATCCATAGTCAGGAAACTACCACATACTGTATTCCAAGCAAATTTCACAACTGTGATGTCTTTCTTCAGCTTGACCTCTGGAACATGCTCAGAAGTCAGAGTTCTGCCTAACTGATTTTCTGTGTTTTTTATATAGGGGAGACCTGTGAAAGACAATGGAAGGCCTGTAGCCGGCACTACCCTGCTCCCTGGGCAGAACTGGCTGTTGAGAATCTTATCCTGACAGTGCCATCTGACAGCATCCGCTACATGGAGAACCCACAGCCACTGCTGACCCTGTGGAATGAGATCATGGTGGCAATAAGCAAATTGGCAGCCATACCAACAAAATTCCCAGGGCCAGAGAGGATTGTAACAGATGTCCAGATCTCATGTGGTAGGTATATTGCCATGTGGCCTTCTCAAGGGCTAAGAGACAAGTGGCCTCTAGCATCAGTGTCTGTTCCTTCAAAGTTATTTTGCTAAAACCAGGCCGGGGACATATATGAGGTGCTTCATATTTGTGGGCTGCTCCATACAAATGGAAACATGGTAAGGCAGGGCTTTAAAAAAATGTATTCATGCTTTTAGATGCCTTCCTGCTCTCACGCTAAGTTAAGGGTATTGTCTCTGGTGTTGTCTCACTCAGCTGTTCTTCTGCCTGGGTGACTTAAGAGGCAGAGCTGCTGACTGCAGTGGCTTTAACTCACATGTGGTTACACGTTCTCCGTCCTGAATGCACTGCAGAGTCAGCACAGGTGGGACACTGCAACCTGATTTCTATTTTGTCCTGCCTCAGCCACAGAACTGTTCTCACGTATTCAGTGACAATTGTTAAACCTGTGCATGTCTACATGCTGAAAATGCGGTCTACAAAGATTATTGTGAGTGAAGCTTAGTCTGAAAAGATGTGTGTCTGAGTTGATGGCAGTGGAAAAGTAGAACTAGTATCGCTGTTGAAGTTCATGAGTGTGTGGTTTTGCAGCTGATGCACCCCACTTCAGCTTTTCCAGTTGGGAACAGAGTGCATTTGATCTAGAGTCAAATTATATGGTAAATGTGGAACTTCACAATACAAATTTTGTTCAGTTGTTTTTCAAAACAGACTGGTTAAATTCATCATCCTACAATGAGACAAGGTCTTGGCATGAACCCTGATGTCCTTACCCTTTGCTAAGCCATGTGGAAAGAATTTGTTGGGCATCTTTGGGAGTGCCAAGTTCTGCTATCTTGAGCAAATGCTAGTTAAAAAGATCATAATCCGAAGTCATAAAATTCCCTTCTGTTCTGGGTGGACTGAGTGGCTTCCTTCATTCACATTTCTGGACCTGAACTTCTTGGGGGCCAGTAACTGCTAAATGTGTGCATACCTCTTATTAAATAAGAGGGAGCTCCAGATCTTACATAGTTCCTGCAGGAAAGGGTTTGCCATTTGTGTTCTCCAAGTTGTGTAGTCTGCAAGCTTAGTGTTCAATCAAAGCCAGCTGTATAGGCAATCTATGTAGAGAGTGTAAAGGTTTGCTAATCCTCTACTACAATAGGTGTTTGAATTTGGGTATGTGACCGCTGTATGAAGTTTTGGGAATCTTCAAGAAAAAGGACAAATTAGGGATGAAGACAACAAAGAGACATAAGTAAAATCCCTTGCAGTGCAAGATTCCTGCCTAGCATGATGCTTCACAGTTGTTCATAGAATAGCTATGCTGTGAGGTTAAGAACAGATTTAAGCCTGAGAAGCTCTGCAGCCCTTAAGCATGACAAACTGTGACTTCCATGTGTTTTATCCACACTGCTGCGTGCTGGACTGCAGACCTGCAGTATCCACACTTGACATAGAAAGACTGAATCTCTGCCAGGGTGCTGATAGTGCATCGCTGGGTTGGTGTCAGCTGTGCTCAGTTTGTGAAGAGGTCAGGTGTATTCTAGGCATTGGTCAGGTTTTTTTCTCATCCTAAAATCTCAACCTTAGTTCAACCATGAGTGTATGCTTATGTGTAAAAAGGGAAAACAGGTGAAACTCTGCTTAACTGATAGTTCAGTTAAGTTCACTACCTTTACACTGCTTACATGACTATTTTGTTAGGGTGAAAACTTGTAGTATTTCCTGATCTCACAAAGGGAGATATTTTACGTTCATTGTAATACAGTGTGGTTTGTGAGATGGAGGAAAGACTAGAGAAATGAAAAAGAAGTCATTTATTTTTAAGAGGCACTAGGATGAGTGCTTACAATGTGTGTTGGAACCTATCTTTCCTGCAGGCTGGATGCATGCTGGCTACCCCCTCCTGGGCCACCTACATTTAGTGAAGGAGATGTAAGACATGAAGCACATGGCAAACTACTGGTCTTTGGGGTCCTGTTCATGAGCTGGGGCACAATCAACAACAGCAAGCATGGGAGTTTCCCCCTCATACCACAGAAGCCACCTGCAACCTCTGGTCTGTCTATGCTCATGAAAAGGTGCTGGGGATTCCCAGACATCAGGCCCATCAGGCACTTACGTCACAGTGTCAGGAGGAAAGGATAAGAGGATATCTGAAGAAAGGTGCTCAACTAAAGGACTCGGTGGTGTGGACTGCTCTGGAG
>WEIS01032631.1:1705-15116 GCA_013389965.1 Todus mexicanus | reverse complement strand
ACACATTAATTCATTGTTCAGGCTTCGGTATAGCAGAACATACCACATGAGGAATCATGTGCTTACAGCTGTCATATCTTTAACAACGGTCTATTTTACCAGTATTTGGAACAATGAATCCTACCCCAACCACATACACGAGGAGCAAATGAAATAATAAATGTGAGGTTCAGAAGCTACCCAACATTTATTTATTTATTTATTCATTCACTCATTTATTTATTTATTTATTTATTTCTTTTAAAGGAAGATTATGCCATATCTCAAATTCCGATCTGTACCCAAGTTTTCCCAGCTGAGGATGAGAAAACAAGTTTGATTCTGAGAAGTTGTTTAAGTTGGTAACTCTCTTGCAATCTTACAGCAAGGTTTTTCCTAGGAGCTATTAATCCTCAAAACTGGCTGAAGAGAATAAAAGGTTTGGTGTAAGTTCATTTCTACTTTTAAATGAATGTTTTAAAAACAAAACAAGAGAAAACAAAAAACAACACAACGAAACCCAACATTTTCAAGGTCTAACCCATCTTCTCTTTATGCTTCTTTACCAGATTTTGCAAGTTGCAAATTGTTCAGTGAAAAGGACTGCAATTTTTCCTAACTTTTGGGACTGTAACCAAATCCAAATAGCAGGGGAAATAGTAGTTTGCAAACATTTATTCTGAAATAGAAATAAACAGTTTGGATACTTGTCTAGGATGCTGTGCTTATGTCACTGTTAGTCATTTCTTTAATAAATGCCTTGAAAATCCTACACTTATTTCCTAGTGCCAGGAAAAATATTCTCTGGTCTTCCATTTCTCTTTGACGTAATATATACAACCCCCTTATTCTCCTAATTTAAATAAATAAACAGCTTTTTGCTCTTTGCAAAGACATTCATTAAAAAAAGAAAAAAAAATACTAATGTACTGGTGTTTACAGTCAGAACATCTTGTGGCAAATTAGATGCTTGCCTAGTGCAGTTATGAAGAAAAAATAACATTTCACTTTTTTGTTAATTTGCATATTTAATTAAAAGACAATCATAATGTTCATTCATTTAAAATTATTCTAATGTTATTGAAATAACAAAATTCTGATTATCCCTACACTGGCTGAACAAATATTTTAAATTCCTTTTTCTACATATAGCAAGTTTTCTAGGCATATATATGATGACATATAAGAAAGAAGTCACAACAGAAAAATAGGACAGATTCAGTTGCAATATGTATCATAGTTTTGAATTCTACTACCCGTTATTATTATCCTTTTTCTTCTTCCTACATTAGTAAATCTGGGTCTACACACTATGAAAGCTTGTCCTAACCCCCAGTCATGATGTGGTGGTGCTGTTATTAGTAGAATTACTAATTACAAAGGTATACTGATGCCAGCCTTATTACCAGAAATCTGTGGNAAGGAGGACAAACCCGTCAGTCTGTCCTTATGATTTGGTGTTGCATTCTCATGCACAAAAATAGGTCTGAAATAGAACTAATATTTATAGTTCAGGTGTCTGTTAATGTGTAAAGTGTGGAGATGGGATTATAGTCAATTTGTTAAGTGGCTTAGCAGTTGCGCAAACATTCCTTGATGGGCCACATAGGCCTGATGGTCTTCTGCCAGTAACAGGCCATTGTGTTCCGTCCTCTGCCAGGAACAGTTCACTGCTGTGATAATAGGAAGCTGGTATAGCACCTGGCCCATAATATCAGTGTCAGTATAACTCTGATCACCAGGCCTTCACCCAGCTTCAGCATTTTTCTAAACACTAGATGTTTATCAACAGTGATGGGTTTCAATAGTCTGTGCATTGCTGTTTCCCACAAATCTCTCTTCCACATGCTAGCATCAAGTTAAGAAAGCTTTTCTTATGGACAAGCTTATGAAGTGCACAGTCCATTACTCATTTACCCATTCAAGGTGAATGAAATGACTTTTACATAGTTTTTAATCTGTCTGTGAAATAGGAGACACTCTCCCTAGCTGTCTCCATAGCCATCTTCACCTTCTGTCATCTAGAGACTAGCCTTTGGCACGAGGTCTGCTAGCTGCTCTTTTCTTGAGCATTGTGCCTGGCTTAAAAACTTTCTTCAGGCTTAAGATCCAGGACAAGAAGTAATCTTTATGCCATCACTTGCAAGGTTGCCCTCCTACTAGTCACACATAGGCTTCTAAAAGACCTAGCCTCCAAAATACAGACCTCACAGCCTTCTTACCTACTAAGCCATGGGCAAAAAATAAAACAACTGTTAAATCATAGTGAAAATACACTCTGGAAGGAAGATTCAGCAGAAGCACACAGTCAACATTAGGTACTTCCTCATGCTGCAGGTTTCTGAGTTACGAATCAACTCACTCTCCCATGAGCACATGTTGGGACCTTGAGCCAGCCACAGAGCATGCTGCATGCAGACCATGCCCTGTCTAACCCACAGGAGGCCTTTGAGAGGGCAGTGATGGCTGCCAATCACCTCACAGCATATGCATTTTCATGAAAAAAATATAGTAAATATATTTCTCTTAATAACCACTCTCCTCAATATTTACATTGGCAAATGGGGATTAATGTCATTGATGAGCAGGCAGGGTTGCATCAAGGAAAATTGTGCTTCCTGTCTCTTGATGGAAACAATCCACAAGATCCCATAAACTGTTGAGCTGTTGGAGAAAGGAGAGAAGAGCGTATAATGACATGAGTAAGTGTGTTAAACCACTGTACTGCCAGCAATTGCTCTGTCTGGGCTCCCGAGTGAGCTCTCGAGTATACACCTTGGCTGTCTCCTAACTCCATGCTGGCATGAGACAAGTATACACCAGTCCCAAGTGCCCTGGTTTCCTTAGAAATTAAAGCCCTGCGACAGACAGGAGCCTTATTAAACACTCATCTTGGCCCAAGTCTGGACAAATGGAAGTGGCCTGGTCCATGGATCTGCTATGATGCACAGCTGGAGGTTAATTTGTTGACAAAAGGTTGAGAAAAGCTCAATTCTTGTCTGACACAAATCACTATGTCTTCATTGCTTCTGATGACATTCATCTGATTTAATTTAGCTAAGAATTTGGAACACCATTTAGCTGCTGTAAAAACAATCTGCAGGATCCCTGTATCAAGATGCATACTGCATCTCTGTATCTGATGGTAATGTATCGTATAAACAAATAAGTCCTAACTCCCAGAGACAAAAATACATTGTATAGATGGCAATTGATACAAGCAATAAATACCATGGCCTTTGGCTTGGATTTCACAGAGTTTATTTCACTGGCCTAAAATATCTTTGACACACTGTAAATGGTACAGAAATATGTTGTCCTTTAAGAAGCAAAGAGCATCAACTTCAAATTTAAGAGTTTGTATTTGTATAACACGATGAGGAAAGGCACCAGATGTATGATACAGGTTTAGCAGTAAAATGACCTCCCACTTTTTTCACTAGTGTGCTTGGTGTAATCTTCATGTCTTCTGTTTCAGGGTGAACTCAGTACATTCCAGTAGCATCCAAGCATTTTCATTTAGGAAAAGCAACGGTGTTGTTTCAATTTACGGATCTCTAGAAAAGCTAAAGCAATAATTAATTATTTTTCTGGCTATTATTTTTAAACAGAGTGGTTTTGTTGCCATCTTAAGAACACTGATAAATACGAATGTCATGATCTGATAAAAACGCTCCCAGTTCACTCTAAACTGGTGTGTTAATAACAAGCAATATTATATGAATACACAGCAAGTTGTTGCCAGATGCTTATGAGTGTTTTCAATAATATTATTGCAAGGTGTTTTTTGTATAGATGATCCCATGACCTCTCACAGATGTGAAAATTCTAGCAACTTTGACAAATTCAGATTTTTTTTTTCCACTCTGAGCAACAGTGGAGAGATTTCAATGATTTTGTAAGAAATGGTTAAATTTTGAGTTCAGCATCCTGATTTTTCAAATCGCTCTCCACATTCATATAACAATTTTATTTAAACAGTTTACTGTGTTCATATCACTGTTTTAAATATGCCTAATTCACTTCTTAGTTCTCTATTACAGAAAATATGAAGTTAATTGCCACTATAAAAATAGAAGGACCATAACTAGAATCTACTGAAAATAATGTGAAGCAGGAAAGCATTAATTAGCTGTAATTATTCAAGATTTAAATAAGTATTTTTAATGTGTTCTACTGTACTGCTACTGTATAACTTACAAAGAAATCCATGCTGATTGCCAGTTAAACAGCAGTAAACAATATAGCATTTCATTCCACCAACAGAACACATACATTAAGACGATTCATGGGTCCCTCTGAACTATGAGTCTCAGCCCAGGCAAAAAAAATAAATGATTCTAACCAATCTACATGCAGAGAATGTGGCAGAATATGGCCATTTGTCTCCATATAATCACTCTATCAAATTTGTAATGATCTGCGAAATGAAAAAGCTATAGCTGATGCACAAAAAATGTTGGGAATCCTGTGCGTAGCCCCTGTCGTGCTTTTTATATGAAGACCTGTGCATAGTATGGAAAAAACCACTCGCAAAACAACCTACAACAACAACAAAAAGAAAAAATGCAAGGAGACGTATCTGTTTATTTCTTCCATTTATTATAATCTTCAGTCTGAGCTTCTGAGCCAGCTGCTATTTTAGTTTACTTCATGTTCCAAAAGTTCTGTTCACTTTTTTTCCTCTCCTACTACCTGGATGAAATTTGAACATAAAAGTTTAAATACCAAGAAAAAAGCAGCTGTGTAAATTTCCCAGAATTTCTTCCGTGCTATTGTGGAAATATAAGCTTCTTGCTTTTTTTCTTAAATAGTACACTAATTTTGTTCCATTTCACCATGACAAAAGTACAGTGTTTTTTACTTAAGATCTAAACCTTCCATATCTGTTGTGGAAAAGATCATTTACGTGAAGCCGGAGAAAAAGGCTGAGGAGGAAAATAATGAAGCTACTCCACTTGATTATCAACACCATTAAGTTTCCTGGAAACGAACTGGAAGCAAGGTCTCAGGCAAGCAAACTCCTGGTGAATGCAGGAGGAGCTGGCTGTTTCTCCAGCAGGTTAGTGAGACCCCAATAGTTCCTTACACATCTGTGGATGACACAATATCAAATTTTAGCACACTGTACAGGTATTCAGCTACTACAATTATTCAACTTTAGCTATCAGGATTGAATCTCTTGAGTTTTAATTCATGGACATAAAATAACTACTGTTTTTCTGAAAATGGAATGATGAATGAAAGGGGCTAAGTTGCGTCTTTTAAGACTGAAAACTGTCCTTTGTTATTTCTGATAACGACAAAAAACAAGGACAGAAAGAGGGTGATTTTGGGGGCAATACCACAAAGTAGACAACCATGAGAAGTGACATGAGACCCTGCCCTATGTCAGGGCATGAGTGGATCTGGACACTGCTTGTTTTTTCCAAAAGAAGTTACTCTTTCTAAAGGTCTTGGTAAGAATAAGAAATTCAGATAGAAACATTTCAAATTTCAGCCTTCGTGACTTGCAACAAGCAGTAAGGAAAGCAACACCATTTTTTAATCTGCTGTAAATACACCTTTAAAGAACTTACCTTTTTATGTCATATAATTAAATACTCTGAACTCCTATTCAGCAACACCAAATCTTTTCCTTTAAAGAGCAAGTTGTACTGCTTGTAAACCAGTCATTTGCTTCCCTTTCCTTGCCTTTCCTCCTCAGGTGAATCATATACTTTCAGCTCTTTCATTTCTCAATGACTCAGTGTACAGCTTTCAAATTATACGCATTTACAAAGGGGCTTATCCTCTGTGACTTACAAGTTCAAACTATGAATTTTCCAAGTTTTGGGTTTAAGGATAGCCCTGTACTTAATTCCTCTGATTATTTTCACCTCCCCCATATTTTGTACATATCCTCCAGAAGAAGAGAGTTTTGTTCTGGGCATCACTTGGGTTTGCTCTGGAGCCCAGAGTTCACTGGAGGAAAGTATATATTTTGAGACACAGTGATTGGCACAATGCTACAGCTTGACAGCCAAATACCTGGGCAGCCAGTTGCAGTGGGGTACAAAAACTTTCAGAACTTTGAGGCATAGGCTGAAGAAATCCCAAGACAGTATATATTGTGAATAAACAACTCTTTACTGCTTCATTAAAAATCCTTTATTGTAGCATTTTTGCCCAAGGATCAAAAAGTAGGGGAAAGTGGTCTGCATATTAAAGAACTTGAAAGTGCAATTCAAATCTAGATATTGTACCGTTTTTATAATAGTAATTAATAGTCAGATGCTAGAATACCATAGCAACAAGGTATTGCTTATACACAACACTTCCTGTAGTGTGTATACTACTTAGCATCTCAACTTTCTGTTCAAAAAGGAGAGAGATAATCAGAGNTTGTACTTCGAAAATTGCTTAATACAGCAGATATTAAAAAAAAAAAAAAAAAAAAAAAAAAGCTATGAACCACAGAAAGGATGCTTAAATGCTTTGAAGAACATTGAAAATATAAATGCAGTTTAAACATATCAAGCCTGTGATATCTGCAGCCCATGCTGGAAAGGCTTTCTGTTAATTTTCTGCTTGTAAATGGGGAATAGAAATCAATTAAAGGACGGAGGGGTGGTGTTATAGATGAGCCAAGTTGCTAAATGAAAAGAAAACTCACAAAGTGGATGAAGCAGCAACACTTTCCAAAGCAAGTGATTAACCTGTTTCTGAATGCTGAGCTGGCTGGAGCCTCCTGCCTCCCCTCCAACGGACCATGATAGCACCTAGCAATTGGCCTAGGAGTCAATTGGTGAAGTGATAAATCTTCGATATTAATAAGAGTCAGCAGGGAGAAAAAAAAATTTTACTCTGATGCTCTTTATCAAATGGTAAAGAAAAATGAAAGGGTTTTAAGCACCACATGCAGTGCTGAATCAAAAGTTTCACTGAGCCTTAAAATGACCGACTTCTTCAGTCGCAAAGCAGTGCTCATCATTTGAGTGGAAAGGTGGGAGGAGCGATGGACAAGCTGTTCTGTTTGCCAAAGGAGGAGCTCCAATTTTTATGGGAGTGGAATTGAACATTAAGCAACTTTGAGACATCCAGCTTTGGATGCCATAAATATTGAAGTAACAGTGAGATGGAGACACATAATGCCTTGGGTCTGAAACCAATGGAAACTTAAAGACTAGACGTAACATGGGCCAATGCTGAGCCTGAAGAATATTTTATCTTAGGCCGAGTGAGGACACATTAAGATCAGTTCGGGAGGCAGATTTAAATGGAGCAAGGAGCAAGAGAAGCTGAAGGGTGGCATGTTAATATTTTGCACCACACTGTGTCTGCATAAGATTTGAGTTTGGTGTTAGCTAGGTTTCATAAGGCTATGAATTCCTTAATTACCACCTCCAGTAAGTTTCATTTGCTCATAAAGGAGTGCACTTAGATCTGGGCTTCCCAGTACAAATCACTTCCCTGCAGGCCCAAAGCAGTGCTAGTGGCAATCTCAGAGTATGTCAGCAGGCACATTTTAAACATATCACCTGAGTCAAGGATTTTCAGATAAAACAGCCCATTCTCCCTCCTCTCTTCTGAGTGTATGGAAAAAGCATTAAGGCCTCTTGTCTTGAGATGTGCTGCTGTGTCTGCTGACTCCTAAAAGCAATTGAATTGGACTAGATTTTGCCGAACCCGATGGCACTGTAAAGTGCTAAGGGTAATTTGACTCGTATACTCACATTGCTTACTGACGGTACATTGATGTCCAGGGGCTACAGTTCCTATCTCTCTCACAGCAAACAACAGAACCCTTTTCAGTTGGACCCAGAGCTGTTTTTCTGTCTGGTAACAGTGATGTGACTTTGCTTCCAGGATAGCAGGAGGACCTGGGCGCAGCCACTATTAACCCAGTGTTCCAGGTCCCTTTGCAGAGGGTGAGAGAGGTTCCTGCAGCAAGCACCATGGGTTTCCCCACATCTCAACACAGCCCTCTTCAATCCCATATCTAAGCAGACAGGGACTAACTGGTGAGTTTGAATCTGAGTTTGCACTGTCACAGCACACACGCAGCCAGATAGCTGAACATCCATGTCATGTCACTGTCATATGGGCCAGGGAAGAACTGCAATACTTTCCATTAAAAACCACATGTACTAAAGTTTTCCCCTTCCCATGGGCTCCTTCAAGGGCTAGTTGAAGGATAACACTTTTGCCTCCTGTGTAACTTGCAGAGCGTAGCAATGCTGCAACAGATTTTCACTGTTGCAGGGAGGCGTCCTCCCCAGTTTGGACCCCAGCGGCATTGTACATATCTCTTTCAATCCCTGATACCAACTAAGTCTCCAACTGGCCTGAATTTTCTTCTTCAATGGAAAGATCTCTATAAGAAAAGTTTTGCTTAAATGTATATTTTAACACAACACATATGCTTTCAATTTTTATAAAAATGTATTGGCAAATTTATTCTATTTTACTCGCTTCATGGTTCTCTTCAAATTGAAGCTTTCTTTTTCCAGAAGAAGGAAAGCTGCTCATATCATCATCTGCTTTATGCTAGAGCCGTTGACATTTTTTTCATATCTTGTCTCACTGACTCTTTGTGAGTGTGTGTAAATTTCATTTTGTAACGCAGTAGTCCTGATGTACCCTGCCTACTCTGAAATTCAGCAGCTCTGTTTCTCTGAGCTTTTTGCTGCTTTTATATTTATCGCTTTTAAACTTATCACTCTCCATTTTACTTTCTTTTGGCCATTTTTTAAGAATGATTGAGTCTCATAGTTTTGATTACTGGTATTTATGACTGGTCATCTTCTGGAGCAAGGAGAGAAACATTGTCAGACCTTTGAACTCTGTGTGTTTGTCTCACACATCCTGCTCACCTCAAAATCTTTATTAATCCTCACAAAAAACCCTGAACCTTCTGCCTCTTCTCACAGCTTCCTCTATATTGTGCCCTGTATCTCACTTCCATATGTCCTTTGTTTTGATCTGTCCTGGCCTGTGCATCCCTTTGAGATAGGAAGGGTACTGATATTGCAGCAGATGGATAGAAAAGAAGGATTAATAAATCAATGAAAACTAGCCTATTTAACTTTTTTCAGCCTGTGCCTGTGTGTGAAATTAATTTAAATACTGAAAGTAGATACAAGGATTGTGCATCATAATTTTTTTTTTTAAGAAATAAAGGAGGGTGGTTGGGAAGAAATTAGGACATTGTAGAGGGCACATTTATTTCAGTATCTGTAGGCTGTCTCATATGACAAGATATGACATTTAAAAGCTTTTGTTTGAGAAAACTCAGCACAGTTCTGCATGTACTTTTAGGTTGGTTACAATATGCACTCCTATGGAAGCATGAATGTGCATCTGTTAAAGACACTATGTACTCAGGTCTTGCTAAAAATTCATCACCCTTGCAAAAGTACAGGGGCTGGAGAGTGAGCCTGGGCAAATGATACGGGGTTGTTCTCTTCTGTGATCTTGGCACAGTTCACCTGGCCAAATAGTTTCCTGATTAAGATAAGCAGATGAAGATGCTTCCTGCTTTTGCAGATCATCTGCCTATTCCAAGGCAGATGCAAGACACTGGAGTTAAAAAAAATTTGGATATTTTTATTTGAGCTTTAATCATTCCTTATTTTTATGGGCATAATGATAGAAAATATCAACAATTTTATAAAGGTCACTGTGAGCATAACTTTGCTGACAACAGATAATTATGCTGGTTTGAATAGAGACAGAAATTAATCCATAAGAGAATGAGACTGCGGTGTATTGCTGTTCCTCCTTTTTTACTTTCTCCTGGACATTGAAATTGCTTCTCCTCAAGCAAGTTCAATGCTTGCCATGTTAACTAGTCCTACTGATGTCATCCAGAGCTAGTCAATGTAATCACACAGTAAGTGTTAACAAGTGTTGATTAAATTGAAGTCTAGGGCATTTACCACTTGTTTCACTTGCCAGGGTGGTTGGAGACTTTTTTAACGTATTACTAGCTTATTGGAATTTTCTGGTCTTGTATTTCAAAATGAGACACCACTCAGTGAGGACAATATTTCAGAAGTAAGACCTGATTAATAACATAGGATTATTGAAATGATGATTTCCTCTATACTGTGTGTTGGATCATGGTACAGAGATGCTCTGATACTACATTAACAGCAGCTGCTGCACTCACAATCTGCATCACGCAGCACACAAAACCATCAACCTGTCTTGCAACTGCAAGGCTCAATCCTTCAGCAGCGCACAACCTCATGCCTCTAGTCACTCGTCCCAGTAGCTCAGTAGTGAGTGCCCTGGTGATGCTGGCAGGGTGGTTGCTTGACTTTCCTGCTCTGACAGCACTGCTGGGACAGGTGGTACGCTGTGAGTGACACACAAAGGGCTCTAGAGATGCAATATCAAGAAAACAAGCAAATGTCTAAACCTGGCTATTTGTACACTCCCATGGAGTCCAAGTTTTGTGACTAATAAATACTGTGATGCTAGAATGCTCATTCTGTGCAGAAATTACCTTAGTTTTCACAGACTTAGACAGATGTACTCCAAGATAATGGCTAATCTTAATATTGGAGAATAAAAGCAGGCAATAGGTCCGTTTCTTTTTAAGGTGCAGAGAAGAGGATCCATAGTATATACAAACCTAAGTTTCTCTTGCTTTCTCCTTCAGGAAGAAGTTCATGCTGCCATCTCCCAAAGAAACAGCTTCAGCTGCTGAGGAGCTGGCATATAGGCTAGCCTAGACAGGAACTACTATGTACCCCTCCTGTTGAAAAAGAGTATGAAAAAATATAAAACCTGTTTGATCCCCAGGTAACCAAAAGTAAGGCCATACTTCTGAGTGGTTGGCTCTCCAAGAGAGCAGCAGAGTTGACCCACGTTCCTGCTGACAGTTCACATACTATGTTATGCAAACTGTGTAAGGGGTCCTGGGTGTAGGATTGCAGTAACACCCTGTCACTGTAAAGTCAGCCCTGTGGCTCTGAGTTTCTTGAGAGTTCATGAGGAACCAGTCAGAATGTTGTAGCCACAAGGCTCTTCAAAGTGGTGCTGAAGGAAAGAGCGAGCAGATCCACCTCACACACGTAGTGCATGAGACTGCATTTCTACAGCTCTGAGGAAGGTATTTTGGAAGGGAATAAAGCTATACTGCAGCTCTGTGATTCCCAGGCACAACCATTTTAGCCACATCCCCTGTGGCACAAGGTCTTTTCCAATCTCCCTTCTGAGCTGCCTGATTTTGCCTGTGTAGCATATAGGGGGTTTAGGGGCTTTCCCAGAGCTACTGATTTTCCTGTGTTGATGATCTATTTAGGTGTCCAGGTCCTCTGATCTTTGCCACCAGCAGATCAGTGGCAAAGGATACAAAAAAGAAATCAGTAACAAAAAGGAAATCAGTAAATTCTGAAATAAAGCCTGTTTAGAACTAAAATAAATTAAAAAAATAAATAAAAATGGGCCAACAGTGAATTTAGGAATAAACCAAACCTTAAAAGAATGAAAGTATATGCATAGTGCAAACTGAGCCAGAGTGTGGCTTGTCATTCAGAAATGTCTATTAGCAAAGCACTACTCATATCTCACTTCTCATGAAGAATTCAGAAAATTAGAGTATTACTCTGTGAAGAGTCATGCATTGGTTTGTATCTTCCTCCTACTGTCTGCCTCACATCAGTAAAAGCTCTATCCTTGAGCTCAGGAAATACAAGAGGGTTTCTAATCTGGGCTGCAGTCAAGGGACAGAGACAGCATTCACTTATTGAACACTTTTCTTTCCAACTGTAAAAAGTAAGCAATTCATGAATCATACAAATTCTGGCAAAAATAAATACACTTGATCTAATAGTGATGAGTTCATTCAGTGCCATACCAACATAGGATCTTTTCCACAGCTGCCTTCTGCAAGCCTGAATCTGGTCATCTGCAGGGATACAAGGTTTTGTGCAAGGCATGGTGACCACCGTAGTATGAGATTGTTGTGCAGGAAAACACTGTGGGAAAAGGAGAGTCCCCTCAGCACCCTGAGAGGAGCTACGGTGCTGGAGCTACTGGAGATGGGGCTACAGCATGGGACCTTACCCCAGCCTTGTCAGAAGGTCCCCAAAACTGTTCCTCCCAACCCCACTAAAATGTGGTTGTCGGTGTTGCTGTCACAGTGCCTTATAAAAGGCAGATCTGGGGATCTGAAGGCTTTGACAACATTTCACTTAGGAATTCAAAGGTCATTTCCTATTAAAATTTGAAGGATGGAAGGAAAATGTTCAGGCTGGTAACATTTGAATGTTCCTGGTGAAGCGGGACACATCTGTTTTTATTTGTTAGCATGTATATGTTGTTTATTAACACAATATTTATTTGGACTTAAACAATAGAAAGAATCAGTTGCCTTATCATGCAACAGTGATTACTGTAATCCAGAAGTATTGCAATAATAATTCAAAAAGTGACTCAGTCAGATAAATAGAAAGCAAACCCTTCCCAAGCCTTCATTGTTCCAGGAATTAGTATAATCTTAATCCTCTTTTGGATGAACACAACTGGTTACAATTTTTTGTTTAAATATTATGTTTGTTTAAAACTTCAGATTTTGAATGTCAGAGACTATACATCAAATGAGAAGCAGACATATACTTGCCGCTGAATTTCAGCATACGAAAAAAAGATATTTTTTTTTCAAAGTAACAGTTCCAATTTTATCCAAATGCATCTTTGCAGAAGACAAAAGTTGAAAGCAAAAAAAAAAAAATCAAAATCAAAATATTTTATTTAACTGAAACATTTTATGTTGGCTCATCTAGTGAACAAAAAGTCAGTTCATTCAACTGTTCTGATGAAGTTTCTGGTTTGCTAAAGTTCCAAAAAGGACTGCCTGGGATATTCAGAACCTGAGGCTATTGATTCTCTATTTGCTAGAAATATCCTTACAATGTTTTCATTAAAGTAAGCCCAATTATAACATAAGGATTGCATTAAAAGCCTTAATTATCTAAATCCTCACTGAGACAAAATACATTATCCTCAGATGACATATGGGAAAATGAAGGCAGAAAGTAATCTTAAGAGAGGGCTGCTTAGGACAAGTGAGTCAGTATTTCAGCCCAGATCAGAAAACAATGGCATTCCTGTATTCATTCTCATACTTTTATTCTTCAAAACTGATATATCTCACACTGTTATACTGTCCCCCTCTTGAGGCCAAAAAGAATGGAGTAAATTAATAGAGAGAAACCATATTAGCAGGTAGAATGATGTTTTGTTAGTTTAGCCTGTGCAGAGAGAGGAGAGTAAAAGCATTGCCAGACAGCATCAGTGCTATGCAAGAGAAGCTGACAGTAAAATTCTGGGACACATAAAGAAATACTTTATGAAAGGAAAGTTTCAAAGTTACCTTAAGCAGAATAAAAAAAAAAAAAAATCAGGGTTTTTGTTTTCTTTCAGTAAACACTCTCTTGAA
>WEIS01032626.1:20242-30948 GCA_013389965.1 Todus mexicanus | reverse complement strand
CCCCATGGGGGTTCCCCCTTGGGCGCGAGGCAGCCAGGAGGCAGCTGGATCTGGAGGGAGCTGCCCACACCTCCCTGCGGAGCTGCCGACACAATACCCTGGGAGGGAGGCCCTGGACCCATCCCCCGCAGCCCCTGCCCTTCCCGAACCTTTCCCAGCCACATAATTCAGCGCGGTTGAAGGAAATAAAGATGCCAAAGATAATCGCTGCCCGAGCACGGGCTGTTCTTCACGGCGTTTCTATTCACAAAGTGGGTCAAGGCCACCAGCTGCCCGGCGCGGCCGCGGCCCCGATTCGCTGCTCGGCAGCCAAGCGTGAGGGGTCTCATCCAGCTGCCGACCCGGCTGCTGGGGCTGGGCACGGCGGCTCTCCCATGGGGTGCTGTGCCGGGGGGCTGTGCCAGGGGGCTGCGCCAGGGGGCTGTGCCAGGGGGCTGTCTGGCAGCGACTCCGCGGTTTCTGGCTAATGCCAGAGCCAGAAGGTCTCTAGAAACGTTGGTCTCCGCTGCCTCCCAAACAGGGCCCTCGCTCCCCGCAGCCCCAGCGCCTTTCAGACTTACCCTGAAGACCTCGGCGTGGTCCAGCCGCGACACCAGCACCAAGCTCTTGGGAGCAAAGAGCTGCGCCGGTTGAACGGGAGACGACGACGACTCCTCTTCCTCCTCCTCCTCCTCCTCCTCGCCATTGCTGGGGTGGCTTTGAGGCTGAGGAGACAAACGTCCCAGGCTTAGAAAAAGGATGTTCTTCCCTCTCCCAAGCCTCTGACAGCGGGGCCTGGGGTTGTTTGGACACGGGGAAAGGAGGAAGCAGTGGCCAGAGCTGACGGTAGCCAGACGCCTCCCCGAACACGAGCCGAGAGCACCCACCGCAGCGCGGCCGGGCAGTACCTGGGCGCTCTCCACGGCCTCCCAGAAGGTGAAGCAGGCGCAGTAGTGCCGCTCCGAGTTGATGTCGGTCAGCACAGCCACGAAGAAGGTGGGGGGGTTCCTCTCGGTGAAGAGCTGCCACCCGCTGGGCTGGCAGAACTGCAAGAGAGGGCGGGGGGGTTGCTCAGAGGGGCCGACCTGTCCCTCGCTCCCCACATCGTGTCCGCTTGGCAGGGCTGGAGGAGGTGAAAGCAAATCGGGAGAGACCACCAGCACCGACGGGGTCACCAGTTACTGGGGACAGGGAGCCTGGCGTGGCAGGACATCCCCTGCCATCCGTGAGGCCCTGTCCAACCTGCTGCTCTACCACAGAATCAGAGGATCAGAGAATCAGTCACGAAATCATTCTGGCTGGAAGAGACCTCCAAGATGATCGAGTCCAACCACTGAATCATTCTATAATACCCTGGACAACCTGTTCCAGCTGAAGCCTCTTGAGCTGGGCTTGGCCCAGAGACCTCCAGAGGTGCCTGGCACCTTGGTTACGTGTTTCGGGGCTGCGAGGCTGCGTCGCCGCAAGGTTCTGCTGGTTGGAGAATGGAGCAATCACCTGGAGGGTGCGTAAGGGAACGGCTGCGCCAGCACCCGCAGCCACCAGGGATGGGGCAGAGCACCGGCCAGAGCCTCCCGGCCCCTCCGTGGGGCAGAACTGGGCAGGCGCCTGCCCCTCCTCTCCACAGGGACAAACCCAAACTGGGACAGGGGTGATGGGACAGCCCGGCCAAGCTGGGCATCCTCTGCCACCCTGTACCCATCTTGGAGCAGCGGGTGCTGACCCCGCGAGGCTCGCCCGGCCCTGCCCGGTCCCTGCTGCCCACCAAGCTGCCCGGTACCCCACAGGGGCTGCCAGGGCCAGGCCGGTTCCCAGCAGGGCAGGGCTGGCTCCTGGCACCGGTGTCTGCCCCAGGAGGTGGCACTCCTCCCTCGGACAGGCAGCTGGCGAGCACCAGGCAGTGCCAACACCGCCCCGACACTTCCACCGGTATCTGGGGACTTTCTGCAGGGCCTGGCGGGGCCGGTGGGTAATTCCAGGCAGCGGCCGCAGGACTCCCCCCGGCTTTCCCAATCTCGAGGGATTTTTCTTTATTTCCTCAGCATCCGCATTTGGCTGGTGGAAAATTTCCGACCCTTTGGGGACCTCACTGACGGTAGGAGAGCTCAGCTCCTTCTGGGGCAGGGCCCAACATGCTCTGAAGATCCGGCCTGAGCAAAAATGAGGATGAGAATAAGATGGCAACAGGGCCAGCGGGGTGGAAAGGGCCGGGAGGTCTCGAAGCTGCAGAAACCCCTGCTCCAGCCAACACGAAGCTGGGTTCAACCTGGAGAAGTTTTCCAGCTGCTCCCTGTGCTCACCCCCACGCTCCACGCGTGTGCACACACCCCGACAACCAGAGAATCACTGGGGTTGGAGGAGACCTGCAAGACTGAGCCCACCCGTTCCCGCAGCACTGCCAGGGCACCCCTAGCCCATGTCCTGTCCTCTCCTCTTCTCGCCAGCCCAGTGCCCGCGCCGGCTGCAGCCACAGTAAAACATCAGCTCTGTAAATCCACGTCCCAGGGCCTTTCCTTCCTGGGGCCACCTTCAAACCGAGCTCCCCCTGCCCTGCACCCTCCTGTAGCCCACTCTGACTGCACCCACCTCTCACTCCAGAGAATCACAGAGAGAGATTGAGAGTGGAGAGAAGGGAGAACTTGTTGGTGCTGAGGGTGGGGAGAGCCTGGCCCAGGTTGCCCCGAGAGGTGGTGGCTGCCCCATCCCTGTCCCCATTGCAGGAGAGGTTGTTGGGGGCTCTGAGCAACCTGCTCTGGTTGCAGATGGCCCTGCTCCCTGCAGGGACAGGGTTGGACTGGATGAGCTTTAAGGTCCCTTCGGCCCAACCCAATCTGTGATTCTGTGCCCCTACGTCCCTGCTGGAGCCCCATCTGCCCACCCCAGGCTCAGGGGCAGCCCGAGGAGAGGGTTCTGGCCTGGGAGGGGAGGAGGATGCAGCAGGAGACACGTTCACATCCCGTGTCTCTCTCCAGAAGAGCTGCCATCCATTAACATGAGGGATTTGTGTTTGGAGACGCTGTCAGACAGCGCTCGAGGGCAGGAGCTGCAGATTCCTGCTCCCCGCACACACCAGAAAAACCTTCTCCCCAAAAACCTCTTAAGAAGAAACTCGTCAGCGGGACGAGGCATCCAATCCCCCCCGGGGTGGGCTCCCTCTGACCCTCAGAAGCTGTCTCAGCTCCAGCCCTACGTGCCCGTCACCCAGGACCCCTCTGGACAGCTTGCGGGGAGCCTCGGAGCCACCCCGGCTCCCAGCGGGACTGGGCTCCAATGCTTGAAATTCCAGGGATTTTTTGGCTGGACAGTTTGACCCCTGGGGATAAAAAGCAGTTTTCCTCTTTCTTGGGACGGTGCCCAAGTCCCCGACAGACAACCAGGAAACCCTGTCCAGAGCAACAAGACACGCTCTGCCTCGGACAAAGCGGGACAGAACCGTCCCTGATCGCGCAGGAGTCCCGGGGAGCACGCGAGGGGACGAGAAGCCGCCACTGATCCCGGCTACCACCGCCGGTCCCGGCCACCGGCCTCACTTGGTGCTGGCCACATGGCCCGACTTCTGGCTGCAGCAGGAACAGCCACAGCCAAAAGCCCAGGACAGGGAGGAGGGACAAGGACAGCGATCGGGGTCGTGCCCAGCTCCTGGTTGCTCCTGGGAAGGGTCAGAGGAGCACGTCGGGAAGTGCCCGCGGAGCCCCAGGGTGTTGGGTTAAGCCTGATGCAAGAGCTTTAGAGGGCACATGACACACGGAGTCCTGGTCAGCCTCCCCCAGCCACGGCTCACGTGGAAACTCCCCAGCACCAGCACATACAAAGATGGAGATGAGCACCGGCTCTGGATGAGGCCATGGGAGGCAGCCGAGAGCAGAACTGAGCCTGGATGGGGGAGCAGAGCTGGCTGGAGATCCCCTGCTCAGAAAATGGGCTTTAAATCGGAGAATTACAGAGTGGTTTAGGTGGGAAGGGAACTTAAAGGTGATCTAGTCCAACGTCCTGCAGGAAGCAGGAACATCTGCAACCAGAGCAGGTTGCTCAGAGCCCCCAACAACCTCCCCTGCAATGGGGACAGGGATGGGGCAGCCACCACCTCTCGCGCCAACCTGGGCCAGGCTCTCCCCACCCTCAGCACCAACAACTTCTCCCTTCTCTCCACTCTCAAGCTCCCTCTGACAGTTCCAACCCATCCCCCTTGTCCTGTCCCCACAGGCCCTGCTCCAAAGTCTGTCCCCATCTTTCTGCCAGGCCCCTTGAAGCCCTGCAAGGCCCCCAGAAGGTCTGCGCGGAGCCTTCTCTTCTCCAGGCTGAACCCCCCCAGCTCTCCCAGCCTGGCCTCCCAGCAGAGGGGTTCCAGCCCTCCCAGCATTGCTGGGGCCTCCTCTTGACTCACTCCAACAGGTCCGTGTCCTTCTCAAGCTGCAGGTCGCAGAGCTAAACACAGTAATGCAGAGAACTTGCCCAGGAGGTGGGCTGGGCCAGCAGCCCTCTGAGCTGCTCAGAGCCCAGCACACGGACAGAGATCCGGTCAGAGATCCCAAGGCACGGTGCCCCAGCCACCCGTGACACTGCCGCTCCCAAGCCAAGATCATCCGTCCTCTCAGCTGGACTTGGTGATCCTTAGGGGTCCCTTCCACCTTGAGATACTCTATGAGTGGATTCTATGACTCGGGGAAGCCCAGGGACCCGCGACGCCCTTTGCTACACCAGGTACCCAGGACACCCCTGGCCATGCTGGGGCTGCACAAACGCCCTCTGCTGAGTCCTGCTGGAGCTGACTCAGGACGGGGACATCCCAGCGGGGAGAGGCAACCCCTCCGATCAGCGATGGAGGCAGAAAGGGCTGGGTGCTCCCAGCTCCTCCGCTCCACGAGGTCCCCACACCAACCATCACTCACCAGTTTCACAGGTGCCAGCAGCTCCCAGTAGAGCAGAGGTAGGTGTGAGGCCTCGAGAAGCAGGGTGAAGATGTGAGCGCCGTGAGGAACCTCCACAGCCTCAGCTGATCCTGGGGTTTGTACTCACAGAATCATTCTGGTTGGACGAGATCTTTGAGATCATCGAGTCCAACCCTTGCCCCAGCCCTGCCAGGGCACCACTGCCCCGTGTCCCTCAGCACCACATCTCCACGGCTTGGAAACCCCTCCAGGGATCAGGGGGACTCCACCCCTGCCCTGGGCAGCCTGGGACACGCCTGGGCAACCCTTGACAGTGCCCAAGAAATTGTTCCTCAGCTCCAACCTCAACCTCCCCTGGCTGGGGCAACTTGAGGCCCATTCCTGCCCTTCAGAGCTCCTCGGCAGCAGCCCCAGTGCGGGAGGGAAGGGTTTGTGGAGAACTTCCACTCGCTGCAATTTAGTGGCCGAGGAGAACAATCCCATTATCCTCGACTCCTTAAGAGCTGGTTAGCGAGGAACCCGCAGGGAGCCGAGTCGGCCTGGGCGTGGCCCTTTATGGCCATGACCCAGCAACCAGCCCAACCTCAAAGGACTCCCAACAGCCGGCGAACGTGGCCGGAGGCTGGGGAAGGGATCCCGGGCCCAGCACCCTCCCGGCCGGGCGGATGCAAACAGAGCACACCCAGCCCTGCCCAGGGCGAGCCACCGGCCCCAGGAGGGGAGAGTCCTGCTCGGGAAGCGCTTGGGAGAGGCCTGATGATGTCAGTAGAGCCCTGCTCCCTGTGACGGAGCTTTTATACTGATGCTGCATCCCTGAGACTCCGCTAGGGAGTGTTCCAGCATCCAAAGATGGGGATGGGATGGAGAAGGGCCACAAAGATGACCCAAAAATGGGGAAGATCTCATGTGAGAAAAGACTGAGAGAGCAGGGTTTGTTCAGAAGGCTCAGGAGAGACCTTCTTACCATCAGAAGTTCCAGCCGAGCAGGAGGAGCAACCTGTTTGGGGGGAGGGTGTTGGAGCCTGGCCCAGGCTGCCCAGAGAGGTTGTGGAGTCTCCTTGTGTGCAGAGATTCCAAGCGCGCCTGGACACTGCGATGCTGGGCCCCCTGCTCGGGGTGACCCTGCTGGGGCAGGGGGGTGGCACCAGAGCAGCTCCAGAGGGTCCTGCCAGCCCCATCGTGCTGTGGTTCTGTGACCATGTTCCAGTGTCTAAAGGGTGGCTACAAAGACGCTGGAGACTCCCTTTTCACAAGGAGTCACATGGAGAAGGTCTGACGGGCACGAGTTACTCCTGGGGAGATTCCGATCAGTCACGAGAGGAACATTTTTCACAAGGACCAGCAGCCACTGGAATGATCTCCCCAGGGATGTGGTGGAGTCTTCAACATCGGACTCTTTGCAGACCCAGCTGGACAGGAGCTGGGCCAGCTTGGCTAGACCGGGCTTTAGCCAAGAGAGGTTGGACCAGATGGTCTTTGAGGTCCCTTCCAGCCTGGCTTTGTGTGATTCTGTGATCCCAAGCAGCTGATCCTGGCTGAGGAGGAGGGGAGCAAAGCGGCCAGTAGCAAAGCCCACCCCAGAACGGCTCTGCTAGATCCACCACCGAGGGCAGGTGGGAACCCCTCTGTCGTGGGCTCCCCAGTCAGACCCAGCAGCACCCAGTGAGGTGTCCCCAGTGCCGCAGTGTCCCCAGCCCCACTCCCCCGGGGTCCCGGCACGCTCACCAGCTCGATGCCCTGGGGAAAGGGGTTGTCCTCCCAGTCCTTCTCCGGGAAGCGCTGGAGAATCTGTCCCTGTCCATCCCCGTTCCCTGCGGAGACAAGAGCGGGGTTAGAGGATGGGTGGCACCAGCCCAGCCGGTGTCTCAGGGCCCGGAACGTGGGGAGAGCGGCGACTGGACCCGCGCCAGGAGCAAAGGGTTCACACCCGCGTCGCCGAAGGTGCCCAACAGCGCGGCACATTCCCGTCGAGTTCAAGTTCCCTTCCTCGTGTTGCAACACGGGACTGGACACGCAGGGCTGGAACTGGAATGCACTGGTCGTTAACCGGCACTTGGCACTTTCCCGGAACTCCAGCACCAGGCTGCTCAGTTTTACTTTCAGGTTCAGTTCCCAGTCGGCTTCACACACCTGGAGCCCGGCCTGTCGCTGGGGGAGCCGCGCCTGCCCAAACCCACCCAGCAGGGACCTGCTCCTCCAGATCCCCGAGACACGGCAGCGCCGGGCTTGGGAGAGACCCTGCACATCCTCATCGAGTCCAACCCTTGCCCCAGCCCTGCCAGGGCACCACTGCCCCGTGTCCCTCAGCACCACATCTCCACGGCTTGGAAACCCCTCCAGGGATCAGGGGGACTCCACCCCTGCCCTGGGCAGCCTGGGGCACGCCTGGGCAACCCTTGACAGTGCTCAAGAAATTGTTCCTCAGCTCCACCCTCACCCTCCCCTGGCTGGGGCAACTTGAGGCCGGTTCCTCTTGTCCTGGCGCTTGTTCCTTGGCAGCAGAGCCCGACCCCCCCTGGCTCCAAGCTCCTGAATGAACTGGAGGGAGTTGTGCAGAGCCAGAAGGGCTCCCCTGAGCCTCCTTTGCTCCAGGTTCAACACCCCCAGGTCCCTCAGCCGCTCCTCCCCAGCCTCCTGCTCTAGCCCCTTGCCCAGCTCCGTTGCCCTTCTCCGGCCACGCTCCAGCACATAGCTCCTGCCGCGTTCACACCCTGCAAGGCTGGGAAAGTGTCTCTACACTGGCCACATCAGCTCCACTGGATCAAGCTGGAGCCTGAGAGATCCTGAGAAAGATCTTTAAGTTCCCTTCCAACCCAAGCCATCCCATGACTCTGCTCCTCACACAGGCTGGGCCCGGCCACCAGGGCCAGGCAGCCCCAGCAAAGCGGGACCATCTCAATCCCTTGCAGAGCTGCTGAGAAATTCCTGCACCATCCCTGGGGACGACCACCTCTCCGGGCCCTCGGGGCAACGCCGGCTGCCTGCGGGAGCACCAGCACCACCAGCCTTCCTCCAGCACAGGCAGGTTTTGGCCCCGGGGCTGCTGATGGGCCAGGGAACAGGAGGAGGAGCCTCACCAGGAGCAAGCGTGCACCGCCGAAGGACTATTTTTGGCACCTAGACCTGCTCCCACCGCTCCGCTCACCACCAGCCGGCCACAGCTGGATTTAGCAGAACAAGGAGTAAGAAAAGACGCCACTTATATATAGAGTCTGAGGACCAAAACGGAAAGGTCAGGGCCAAGTGTGTGAAGAAAACAGCGTCAAGCTCACCAAAATAGGGTCAAGCTCACCAAGATAGGGTCAAGCAAACCAAGACAGTGTCAAGCACACCAAAATAGCATGGAGCTCATCAAAATAGCATGGAGCTCACCAAAACAGCATCAAGTAAACCAAAATAGCATCAAGCGCACCAAAATAGGGTCAAGCTCACCAAATAGGGTCAAGTAAACCAAAATAGGATCAATCAAACCAAAATAGGGTCAAGCTCACCAGAATAGGATCAAGCTCACCAAAAGAGCATCCAACTCACCAAAACAGCATCAAGCTCACCAAAAGAGCGTCCAACTCACCAAATCTCCCCCACCCCCCGTGCTTCCCCTAGAGAGGTCCCAGGCAAGTTGCTCATGGCCAAACACATTAAGACCAACCTCCCCTGAGAGCAAACGACCCGGCTCCAGCTTCACAGGCAGGAGAAACCCCGCGAGACACACAGGATGGAATTACAGCTCTGACAGCCCGACCCGGTGAGTGCTCCTGGACCTGTCCCTCCAGCACAGCTTGGTCCNTGCTCTAGTTGAGGATGTCCCTGCTCCCTGCAGGGAGGTGCGACCAGATGACCATGAAAGGTCCCTTCAACCCAAAGCAGTCCACGATTCTACGATTCTCCGACCCTTCCCAGCGCTGAAGCCCAGCAGCGCCCGAGCAGCCATCCAGCTGTATCGGGCCGTGCGATCGGCGCGTCCCTTCCTGCGGTGGGAGCGGGATCAGCCGCGGCCGGGCCGCCCGGGGAAGCGCCGGGGCGTTATCGCGCCGCCCGGCTTCCTTCCTGGCCCCGCACGGCAGCGGGACCGGCACGGCCCGCGGGGACACCTGGTCGCCGCCGTCGGGCAGTCCCGCACGGCCCCGGGCGGCCTGACGCTATATTTGGCCGTTTCTGAGATGTTATCGCGCCGCAGGAAATTCTAAGTAAGCAAGAAGTCGAAGGCTCAGCTGACACAACACAGGCGGGTGACCTCAGCTCTCGGGCGAGCGCTGGCACGCCGAGGGCGCTCTCCGGGAACGGCCGGTTCTCCGGCCAGTGGGGTCATGGTCAAGCGAGACGCTCCCCCCTGCTGCCCTCCCTCCCTCCCTCTCGGTGTCTCTTAAGTGACACAACCAGAGGAGCTCGGAGTGAACGTCCTGGAGAACGACTACGCCGGGACTGCTGGGCCCCGCGGCCACGCTTCCAGCTTGTTCCCATCCCCTGCAGAGAGGAGCCCACCTTCCCTGGAACGTTCACCCGGCAGCTGCCCACCAGCTCCGAGAACCGTGGAATCATCTCGTCTTGGTTCTTCAGAGCCTCCGCTGGCCTCTCTCCGGTGGCTCCTTCTCCTGAAATGGGGAGCCCAGAACTGAGCCCAACACTCCAGGGGTGGCCTCACCGGGGCGGAGGCACAATCACAGAATCATTCAGGTCCCCAAGTGCCACGTCCACACACTTTCTGAACCCCTCCAGGGGTGGTGACTCCAGCCCCTGGGCCCACTCTTTTAGCGAAGAAACCTTTCCTAATATTCAACCCAAAGGAGGAGTAGAGGAGAAGGAGAACCTCCCTCGGCCTGCTGCCCACGCTCTTCTTCATGCACTCCAGAAAGAGCAGAGATCTCCAAGCAGGAATTATTTATCAGTTCAGCTGCTTCAAAGCATCACCTGATGCTTTCTGCTGCAAAGCACCGGCCCTAGATGACGAGGAGGTTTCCTGCAGACCGGCACCAACCCACCCAGCTTGGAGCCACGAAACACCCCCCGCTAAGGGACGTGCCTCTCCTGCCGAGAGCACTCCCTGCTCGGGCCTGCGGCAAGCGCCGCCTCCTCCCCAAACCTCCAGCCTGCCCCAGCAGATGCACACCAGGCACCGGCCCCGGACTGGGGGCAGGTCCCAGCGGCGCTCTGGGCACGAGCAACAGCCCACGTCACCCTCGCAGGGCTGTGAGCGGCGTCCAACGGAGGTTGGGCAAGTGCCCCGCAAGAAGCAGAAGCTATTGCATCAACCACCGCTACGGTGTGAGACACCTGCCAGCACAGCCCTCGGCAACGAGCCGGCCGGAGAGGTGCTGGCCCCTGGCGCCAGGCGGCGGCTGCGAGGTGCCGGCCAGCGAGGACAGGGCAAGGCTGCGGACAGCCCTGAGGGACGGGACAGCATCCAGGGGGACCTGGAGCCATCCAGAGGGACAGGATCCATCCAGGGGGACCTGGAGCCATCCAGAGGCACAGGATCCATCCAGGGGGACCTGGAGCCATCCAGAGAGACAGGATCCATCCAGGGGGACCTGGACGAGCTCAAGAGCTGGGCTCATATGAACCTCCTGAGGTTCAGCCAGGCCAAGAGCAAGGTCCTGGCCCTGGGTTCGGCATCCCCGGTACCAGCCCCGGCTGGGGATGAAAGGATGGAGAGAGCCCTGCGGAAAAGGACTTGGGGGTGCCGGGGGGAGAAGCTGGAGCTGAGATGGCCCCGAGCGCTCGCAGCCCAGCAGCCCCTGGCCCCTGGGCTGATCCCCAGCCGCTCCTCCCCAGCCTCCTGCTCTAGCCCCTTGCCCAGCTCCGTTGCCCTTCTCTGGCCACGCTCCAGCCCCTCCAGGT
>WEIS01032626.1:0-18764 GCA_013389965.1 Todus mexicanus | reverse complement strand
GGTCCCTCAGCCGCTCCTCCCCAGCCTCCTGCTCTAGCCCCTTGCCCAGCTCCGTTGCCCTTCTCTGGCCACGCTCCAGCATGTCAATGGTATTTGAGGTAAAAGTCTCTCCAAAGAGACCAAGCCCCACCCAGAAGACCCGATTCCTGTCCTGAGTATATTTAAAAGATTATTTAGGGGAAAAAAGAACTCATCCTGTGTTTGACAGTCACCTTGGTGATGTTTGGGGACACGTCTGTCTCTTTGTAAACATGAGATGATACCGATCAGAAGGACAAACACTTTGGGCCGGGATCGAAGGCAGGACCGGGTGACGAAGCAAACCCTCCACATGCAACTCCGGCCAAAACGCAACCCACTCGCTGCTGGGAAAGTCCCTCAGGACGATGGAGCAGCTCCCTGAGACAGTTCTCGAGTTACTTGCCCCCAGATGGGACGTGGTTGAGGAGAGTCCGTGGGGCCGCGCTGCCCAGCCGGCGCCGGCTGCTGAGGACCCTCAGCTCGTGCTCTCCCAGCACAGCGCTTCCACTCCTGGAGCTGCTGTGGAGGAGATGCCTGGTAATGAGATGTTTATACAGCAGCTAAAATTGAAGCCTCTGGAGAAGGAGCCGGTGCTGCTCTCCTGGACAGAGGCCTTCCCCACAGAGCTTACACAGATTCACAGAGTCACAGACTGTCAGGGGTTGGAAGGGCCCTCGCAAGCTCCTCCAGTCCAATCCCCCCATTGCCGCAGCAGGATCACCCAGACCAAGTCCCACAGCAACTCGTCCAGGCGGCTTTGAAACGTCTCCAGAGAAGGAGACTCCACAACCCCCCTGGGCAGCCTGGGCCAGGCTCTCGCACCCTCACTGCAAACAAGTTCCTCCTCACATTCCAGTGGCACCTCCTGTGTTCCAGCTCACACCCGTTACCCCTTGTCCTGTCCCTGGGGCCATCGAGCAGAGTCTGGCTCCATCCTCCCGACACTCGCCCTTTCCGGATTTCTAACCAGGACTGAGGTCCCCCCTCAGTCTCCTTCTCTCCCAGCTCCAGAGCCCCAGCTCCCTCAGCCTTTCCTCACAAGGAGCTCCCCCCAGCAGAGTCCTCCCCCAGCCAATTCTCACCCCATTCCTTCCCCGGGCTCCACTCCCAGCACCAACCTGTCATTACCTTCCTCAAACCTCCTCCTACTCCTATATTAAGGCTGCTACGTGTGAGCGAGACATCCCAGCTGCCCCCGGCCAGCAGGGGCATGGTGCCGGCCCAGCGAGCGGGCAGAGCGGGCAGCCTGGGGGTGGCCAGGGCACAGCCCCACTCCCGGAGCAGCACCAGCCACACCGAGGGGCTCAAGGACACTGGCAGAGCTTTGTGGGGTACCCAGACTGGCTCGCACACCCCGGGAGCCCGGCGGGGCCGGGGGCACAGAGCCGGCCACTCTCCCACCACCAGGAGCAGGCGGATGCTCTCGGGGTGATGCTCAACCCCACGCCCCAGAGGAACGGGTCAGGAGAGATCCCGGGATCCAGGACGGGTGAAGGAGGGAGCAGCTCAGCAGGAGTTTTGGTGCTGGGCAAGGAGCTGGAGAGAAGCTCAGGCACAGAACAAAGCGCGGTCGTGGGGAGCGGGCACGGAACGCGCCGCTACGGAGCGGCGCTGCTCCGCAAAGCGCTCCTGTTCCGGGAGCCGGTGCCAAGAGGAGACTCGTGTTTATCTTTAGAAACATTAAGGCCTAAGAGGAAGCAATTAAAAAAAAAACCCTCCGTCTGTTTCCGAGAGCTCGTCCCAGGAAAGCGGGGCCCGGAGGGTTCCTGGCAGGGAGGCAGCGATAAGCGATTTACAGCTGCCCGCCGCTCGTTCACCCACAGCCGCTCCTGGAAACGCTCCTGCCAAGCTCTCTGGAGGTACCTCGGGCTTGGCACAACCGGCAGAGCCTCCACAGGGCTCACGGCCCCTCCAAAACCCACCCCGCCATCCCTGCCTCGGCCCCAGACCACGGCCAGAGGTTGGGGACCCTGCGGAGGAGCCCTCCACCACCAGCACAGCCCCACGTCACGACAGCCCCGCGTCACGACGGACCCACGACCACTTCAGGGCATAAAGACCCTGCAAAACAACGAGCTGCGGGTGCTGACCCCCCGGGTTCCAGGAGGCCAGCAGCGATGGGGAGCTGTGGAAGCTGCCAGGAGCAGCATCCTCCACCCAACTGAGCCCACAAGCGTGAGCTTTGGGGTTTATCCTCTCTGGAGGGAGGCGCTGGCTCCAAACTGCAGGACCCCGCTGCGCACTCCACCTGAAGCACAGAGCTGAGGGCTTCACGCTGAGGCACGGGGCGATGGACACGGATTCCCCTGGAAATGCTGCAAGGCTTCCCAGTAAGCCAACCCCGCCCTGCCCGGCTCATGCTCCACACTCTGGCTGCCTTGCAACGGGACTCCCTGACCTCTATGAAGCACAGCTCGGAAGCCGCTCCAGGGGAAGTTTCTGGAGAGCCCAACTTGCCCAAAGGCCACACAAAGCTGGGTCCCAGCCCCACACGTGTGCCGCAGAGGGAACCCCCCACCAGCAGCACCTCCCCAGCCCCGAGCGTCTCCAAGGGTCTCTCCGGAAGGGCCGAGAGCAGCAGGGATGTGTCAGCCCTGAGACAGGGGCTGGGGAGGACTCGGGGTCCTCAACCAAGGGACTTCCCACCCCCAACTGCAGGTCATGGTCCGCAGTGGCCCACAGCTGCCAGCGGGCACTGGAGGATGGTCTCAGGCACAGCTCCCTCAGCAGAGCACCCTCGGTGCAGAGCAGAGCTCTGCAGAGCAGCAGGGGCAGGGGCACGGCGGGGCAGCCCTGGTGGTGACACGCTCACCGGACCCAGAGACACCAGGAAGACTTTCACCTCCTCCGAGCTCAACAGGGCTGGGGCCACCCCACAGGCAACGCACACCAGGCTGGGCTGAATGTGTGCAGAGAACCAGACTGGGTTGGGTGGGAAGGGACCTTAGAAGGGCATCTAGGGGCATCTGCCACCAGAGCAGGTTGCTCAGAGCCCCCAACAACCTCCCCTGCAATGGGGACAGGGATGGGGCAGCCACCACCTCTCGCGCCAACCTGGGCCAGGCTCTCCCCACCCTCAGCACCAACAACTTCTCCCTTCTCTCCACTCTCAAGCTCCCTCTGGCAGTTCCAACCCAGCCCCCTTGTCCTGTCCCCACAGGCCCTGCTCCAAAGTCTGTCCCCATCTTTCTGCCAGGCCCCTTGAAGCCCTGCAAGGCCCCCAGAAGGGCTGCGCGGAGCCTTCTCTTCTCCAGGCTGAAGCCCCCAGAGCAGCTCAAGGCCAGACGGAGCGTGCCTGGACTCGGGGCTGCCCGCCCGCTCCAGCTGCTCGGGTTTGGGGTTGTGCAGCTGCAGGAATCAGCTCTGCTGCTCTCGACCAGCACAGGAACAGCTCGAGCTGGCTGCTGCTGGGTCTGGCGACACGGGGCACACCAGTGCTCCTCCAGCTCTGGGACCCAGAGACACTGGGCACCCCCGAGCAGCTGGTGGGACAACATCGGACGGGGGGATGGCTTCAGAAAGCCCCTTTACCCTGGCAGTGAGCACACCGGTGGGCCCCCAGCCCTCCTCGGGGAACGCCGAAGGTGGAGGAAGGTTTCAGAGCCGCGTGGAGCAGAAGGCAGCAGCTACAGCCTCAGCCGGCGTGGAACAGCAGTGGGGGTTTTGCAAGGGAGAAGTTTCTCTTCTCCAGTTCTTCACCACCACAGGGACTTTCCGTGCAGAACAGCCGGTACCTGGGGACACAAACCTCCCCACTCGCCCCTGACCAACCCCTCCACGCTCCAGGCCAGAGCTGAGCTGCTCTCCCTGCCGCGCCTGCACGAGCCCAAGGACACGTGGCCCGAGCAGGACACTCGTGTCCGAGCTGGGGTAGCAGCCCGGGGACCAAAAACTGCTCGAGGACTGCACCGACGCCAAGCTAAGGAACGCTCAGACCCGCCTCAACCTTGACCCTTCCCAGCGCTGAGCAGCACGAGTGGAGAAAGCAGAAGTGACGGCGGGGCTGGTGTCACCTGAATTGTCTTTTCTACCCCACTTCCTCCTCACCCCGGAGATGCTGCGGTTTGATACTCGGTGCTGAGCGAGAGGAGCTGCCAGACGAGCTCAGCGGAGCAGCCGGGGCTGCCCAGCGGTGCAGGAGGCTCCGAGCAGCCCCTTCCCTGCGTGTGATGCTCCAGCCACTCCCTGAGCCTCCTTTGCTCCAGGCTCAACACCCGCAGGTCCTTCAGCCGCTCCTCCCCAGCCTCCTGCTCTAGCCCCTTGCCCAGCTCCGTTGCCCTTCTCTGGCCACGCTCCAGCCCCTTCAGGTCCTGCTGGGAGGGAGGGGCCCAAAGCTGAGCCCAGGATTCCAGGCGCGGCCTCCCCCGTGCCCAGGATTTGCAGGGGGATGCTCCCTGTCCTCCTCCTGCTGCTGCCACAAGCCAGATGCTGGTGGCTCCTTGGCCATCACACAGCCCGGCCCACGCACGGCTCCACAGGCACGTGGCGAGCTGCTAAAAGCGTTTTGGGGAGGAACCTGTTCTATTTTTACCTGATTCCAAATTCCAGCAGCTTCCCAGTGGAGCCATCAGCCAGCCCCGCTGGCACCCCGTCCCAATAATTACAGGGCCGTGCCACCGACTTGTAGCCACGGCCTAAAAACAGCCCGTGCTGTGCCCGGGGCTCCTCCTGCCCCACCACAGCCCAGCACTGCCAGCAGGGACTGGCCAGGCCCTCCAGAAACCTGCTCTGGCCATTGTGGCCAGGACGCAGCCCCGGCACCTCCCCCTCCACACAGAGGCAGCAGCGAGGGGCACAAACCCCACCAGAGGTCTGGGGTCCCTCTGCTCGCAGCCCTGGGAGCTGCCTCCTCACCGTCATTAATCTCTGCAACGAGCAGACGAGCAGGGAGACGGCCCCGCGCGGGCAAATCCACCCACCGAGCCCATCTGAGCCCCGCGAGGGGGATTACCGGGATTTACCGTGTCCTCAGCCACCTACAGACATCACCAACACCTCGTGAGGCTCCTCCCGGGGTCAGTTCCTCGAGATCAGAAGATCCCACAGCTCTTCTCAGCTGTCCCAGGCCGGTCCTGTGGATGGTGAGTGCTCTCTGCTCGTGCCCACACAGGATCCCAGTAACCCCAGGAGCACCAGTTCCTCCCAGTAACCCCAGCAGCATCAGCCTCCTCCCTCCGCAGACGCCAGACTAACGGGCTGGCTGATTTCAGCCCCAAGGGAGCAGCTCCTCCACCACCTGCCTTGGTGCAGGAGACAGGCAAGGCAAGGCGAGGCTGCTCGAGCTCACCCAGCCGAGCGGGACACGCGGTTCTCCTCCTGACCCCAGACCCAGAGAGCCGAGGGATGGGGTGAGGGCAGCGCGTGGCCGCCTGCCTCTGCCCACACCTGCAGACCTGGTGCCTGCCTCCCTGGACACCAGAGGACAAGCCTAGAGGAGTTCCCACCTGGCTTGAGGAGCTCCCTCATCATCGTAAAGCTCTGGGGAGATCTTACTGTGGCTTTCCAGTATCTGCACGGGGCTACAGGAAAGCTGCGGAGGGACTTTTTACAAAGGCCTGTAGTGACAGGATGAGGGGCGATGGTTTGAGACTGGCAGAGGGGAGATGTAGATTGGAAATAAGAAGGGAATTCTTCACTGGGAGGGTGGTGAGAGCCTGGGACGGGCTGCTCAGGGAAGCTGTGGATGCTCCATCCCTGGGTGTGTTCAAATCCAGGTTGGACGGAGCCTTGAGCAACCTGCTCCAGTGGGAGGTGTCTCTGCCCACGGCAGGGTGGCTGGAATGAGACGATCTGTGAGATCCCTTCCAACCCAAACCGTTCCATGATGCCATGATCTCCACAAGCCTCAAATTGCCCATCTCCTGAAGGAACGCAAATTAAACCCTAGCTCAGAGCTGCTTCTGATGCCCAGGGAAGGCGAGAAGGCCCAACAGGAGTGAGAAAGGTCTTAATTGATTAAGACTGGGGTGGGATGAGATGACTTTTAAAGGTCCCCTCCAACGCAAACCGTTCCGTGGCTCCATGATTAAGACCTGCCCACGGAGCAGATGAAGTCACGCCTGGAAGCCGGGAGGAACGACCACGAATCCAACACACCATCAAGAGACACAGCTCGGTGTGACCACGGGTCAAGAGGATGCTTGGTGATGATACCGTACGAGCCCCAGCTGTCCTCACGGTGGGGACCCCTCACGGGTCCCTGAGTGTGGAGCTCAGGAGGAAGGCTGGGCTTCCTCCAAAGAAATACCCACAGCCAGCCCAGCATCACAAGCTCCTGCCACACAGCCCCGAGAGCTCCTGCCACACAGCTCCGTGAGCTCCTGCCACACAGCTCTGAGCTCCTGCCCCACAGCTCTGAGCTCCTGCCACACAGCCCTGCCAGCTCCTGCCACACAGCCCTGCCAGCTCCTGCCACACAGCTCCGTGAGCTCCTGCCACACAGCTCTGAGCTCCTGCCACACAGCCCTGCCAGCTCCTGCCACACAGCTCTGCGCCCGCCCTCGATGGCTGGCAGGGCTCGTGGCTCTGCCATGGCGTGAGCCAATGGCCCAAGAATAGATGGTTTAAACTCAAAGAGGGAGATTGAGAGTGGAGAAAAGGGAGAAACTGTCGGTGCTGAGGGTGGGGAGAGCCTGGCCCAGGTTGCCCCGAGAGGGGGGGGCTGCCCCATCCCTGTCCCCATTGCAGGGGAGGTTGTTGGGGGCTCTGAGCAGCCTGCTCTGGTTGCAGATGGCCCTGCTCCCTGCAGGGGGTTGGACTCGATGAGCTCCCCACCCAAACCAGTCTGCGATTCCCTGTCTGAACTCTGTGTGCTCCTGCAGCTGACACTGAGCCGTGCCCACTTGGGCAGCCCAGTCCCCAGTTACAAAACCAGTACAGCCGCTGCCAGCACTGAAGGGGCCCATCGACTCCCGGGATTCCCCAGCACCCAGAGATGCTGTGGCCAAGCAGCAAGGCCAGACCTCGGCCCTTCCTCGCACATCTCCCACCTCACGTCAAAGCCCCCGACCTCCCGGGTGGCTCCAGGACTCGTCACCTCGACCACTCTGCTCCCACGAATCCCTTCGGGCTTTCCCCCGTCACAAGCTCTTCATCCCTTCCTCTCCGCCGAGCCCGTTCCATCCTCCAGAGAGATATTTCCATGAGGGTAACGGAACACCAAAGCAAGCACAAAACATCTCCCGACCCTGCCCTTTCACCCGAGCTCCAGGAAGCACCACGGACGCCTGAGGCCGCGGAGCTACCACCCCGCCTCCAGCAGCACCAGGCACGTCCCCAGCCCCTCGCGAAGAACGTTTTGTCCCGTTTGCAAAGCGCTGCCGAGGTTCTAGTTTCTCCGTATTCAAATTATTTTTGAAGAGGAAGAAATTGCTCCCGGGCTCTTCGCTCCACGGCAAGAGTTAATCCCCGGCCTCAGCAGAGTCCCACCCAAGCGGGTTCTGGTGCCAATGACCGGAGCCACCGGGGTCTCCAGGTCACCCTCACAACCTCTGGCAGCCGCCGAGCCCTGCGACGTTTCTCCCCATTTTTAGCAATGTCCTGTCTGTGAGAAATCACCACGCTCAACCCAGGGCCCGGGCGGCCCAGCTGGGCTCAAGATTCCCACCGGTGGCTTCCAAGGAGCCCAAAGGATGAGCTGCCTGCCCTGCAGCCTCCAGACACCAGCACCTCCTGCCCAGGCTGGGACAGCCACCAAGGAATCGCGACACAGGCTCCAGTCGAGGGCTGTCGGGGTCCAGGTGCCTCAGACCCATCACTCTGCACGGAGCGTGTGGGAAGAGCAACCAGGACAGAGCCATGAACCCTGCTCAGAACGGGGCTGGATGGACAAAGCCATTGGCGCACGGTGCCAGCCCNTCCTGCAGACCCGCTGCTGGCTCCTTGTTGTGTGTCTGGTTTGAAACTGGTTCGGATCCTGCTGTGTGTGAGGTGCTGGTCGTGTGGCCACTGCGCGAGCGCCTGGTGTTCCCACAGCCTGGGAAGGGCTCGAGATTTAGATTTGCCCCTTCCTAAGTTTCTTCTCTGTGAAGTTGTGCTAAGGGGCAGTGGTGCCCTGGCAGCACGAGGGCAATGGGTGGACTCTGTGATCTGAAAGGTCTCTGCCAACCCAAACGATTCCATGATCCCACGACCCCTGGCCTTGGCACACCAGCCCAGCTCAGCCTCCCCACCCTCCATCTAAGCTCTCCAGATGTCCACGAGCCCACACAGCGAACACCCTGGGATCAGGAGCACTGAGCTCCTACGGCACTTCCCCTTCCTCTTCCCTCAGTCCAGAGCCCAAGTGACCCTTGTAGTGCCGAGAGGGGCCGAGCCCCTTTCCCCAGCTGGGCAGAGAGCCCCTCGCACACGTCCTCAGCTTCGGCACCGCGCTAGGAACCATCTTCCCAGCAAGCAGATGACGAGCTGAGGGTGACAGAGCAGCGTGGGTTAATCCGACCCACGTAACCGAGGCGCGCGTGGGCACCCGCAGCTGGGACCCAAATCCCACCGGCAGCTTCCGAACGCTCCGGAACGAGGAGGGAAGCTGGTGCCAACCCCACGGGGCTGCCCTGCGCCAGCCCCTCCCCTGACATCTGCTCCCCTAAATTGGGTTTCACAATCCAGCCCAAGAGACCCAAGGAAAATGACTTGTCCCCGAGAGGATCCCGGACCAGACAGGCCACCGAGGGGTTCAGCCTGCCAAGGAATCCAAGAGACTCTCACCCCAGAGGGGCCCAGAGTCCACCACAGGGAATCTTCTCGTCAAACGGAACATCACCAGTGGGCAAAATGCCCCAAATTCAACCAAAATCTGTCCGCAATAAGCAGAGGAACCTCACGGAGACGAAAGCCTCTGACAGCAGCTCCTCAAAACAGCCCCTCTGACCCATCACTGCCTGCCCCCTGTGCCCAGCTGGGCTTTGGGCTTCATCAGGGCTCACAGCACACAATCACCTCCCAAACAGAGCGAGTTTGCAGCAGCTGGGACAAGCCCATCAGCTTCACCAGGTCCCCAATGCACCATCCCCGCCCAGCCCAGGCTGGAGCAGGAGCTGGGACGAGCCTACCAGCTCCACGAGCTCGTCACCCCTCACCCTGGACCCAGGGAGGGGAGCCCACATTTTCCAGTGAGCACTTCTGGAAAGCCACCCAAGACCAGGGAGCAACCTTGCCACTCTCCCTCCTCCTCCAGAGCCCCTTCCTCATCCTCCCTCAGCCCGAGGAGGCAGGTTTGCGCCTTCAGGGCACGGCACAAGGACAATCCCAAGCCAGGATTCCCGGGGCTCTGCTGCTCCCCTCGCTTGCGGACACGGCCGGAGCTGCCTCGCAGCCCCCCTGCCCCTCGCTTGGAAAATTCCACGAACCCCAAATCCCTCCTGGGCTGAGACTGGGCAGTGGAGCCAAGCAAAATAACCCAGCTGCGGGTGACTTGGGAAACAGCAGAAGGAAGGGCTGCCCGAGGACACGCGTCAGGGCCCAGCTCGGCCCAAGCCAAAGGTGCTGCCAGGCACGGCTGCCAGAGCCCGTCATGGACGGCACCTGAGCTTGTGGGGTGAAGAGAGGCAGCAGCGGGTGGGGATCCCAGGCACGGAGCAAGAGGATCTCTCCTGGACCACGGGAAGTCCCTTTCTGGCACCTGAATCGCTCGGTCGTGGTTTTGGTCGGATCAAGCAGCTCTGGCTGGATGGGTTTGGCTTTGTCCTGGAGCGAGGGCTCCCTGCGGGCATCAGGCGTGTTGGGCTTAGAATCAGAGAATCCCAGACTGGGCTGGGTGGGAAGGGACCTTAAAGCTCATCCAGTCCAACCCTGTCCCTGCAGGGAGCAGGGCCATCTGCAACCAGAGCAGGTTGCTCAGAGCCCCCAACAACCTCCCCTGCAATGGGGACAGGGATGGGGCAGCCACCACCTCTCGGGGCAACCTGGGCCAGGCTCTCCCCACCCTCAGCACCAACAACTTCTCCCTTCTCTCCACTCTCAAGCTCCCTCTGGCAGTTCCAACCCAGCCCCCTTGTCCTGTCCCCACAGGCCCTGCTCCAAAGTCTGTCCCCATCTTTCTGCCAGGCCCCTTGAAGCCCTGCAAGGCCCCCAGAAGGTCTGCGCGGAGCCTTCTCTTCTCCAGGCTGAACCCCCCCAGCTCTCCCAGCCTGGCCTCCCAGCAGAGGGGTTCCAGCCCTCCCAGCATTGCTGGGGCCTCCTCTGGCCCCGCTCCACCAGGTCCCTGTCTCTGCTGGGCTGAGGCCTCCAGAGCTGGGCCCAGCCCTGCAGGGGGGCTCCCCAGAGCCCTGGCAGCAGAGGGGCAGGATCCCCCAAGCCCTGGCCCTGCTGCCCACGCTGCTGGGGATCAGCCCAGGGGGCCAGGGGCTGCTGGGCTGCGAGCGCACGGGGCCGGCTCAGCTCCAGCTCCTCAGCCCCAGCACCTCCAAGTCCTTCTCCGCAGGGCTCTCTCCAGCCCTTCATCCCCAGCCTGGGTTCACATGGGCCCAGCTCTTGAGCTTGCCCAAGTCCCTCAGGATGGATCTCGTCCCTCAGACATATCAACAAGGCAGAGGAGAGCCTGGACCTTGCTGCTGGGTGGGCTGCGTGTCCCCCCCCAGCTCTGGAGGGATGGGTGTGGGTGCACAGAGCCAGCAGACAGGCTGGTTCCTGCTGGGGCACCCAGCCCGGCTGCTCTTTCACATCCCCCTGGCCCCACCGCAGCGGGCTCCTCGCAGCAGGTGAGGGCCGCGGCCGTGGCTATATAAGGGCAGACGCGGCACCCAGCAAACCCCAGCTTCCCGTTCACACCCCGACAGCCCACGAGAGCCGGGGGGGTTTCAGGGTGACATCAGCCAACAATTCCAGGAACCCGACTTCAGGCAGTGGCAGAACCAGACAGAGCAGCACCCGAGCTCCGCGCAACCCTCAGCTCAGGGCACGGCTCCGCTCCACCAGCAGCCCCAGACCAGGGAATCAGCTCCTGGTGTCTGCCCAGAGACTCCCTGATACCTCCTCAGGTGCCTCAGAAGAGCCGAGGTCGATAAATCCCTAATCCAAGAGTATCAGCAGCCGATTTACAGGGAACAAGCTGCTAGAGTGAGGTGGCTGCTCAAGGGCTGTGATGTGTCAGCTCCCAAGGAACAAGCGCCAGGGCAAGAGGAACCGGCCTCAAGTTGCCCCAGCCAGGGGAGGTTGAGGTTGGAGCTGAGGAACAATTTCTTGGGCACTGTCCAGGGTTGCCCAGGCGTGTCCCAGGCTGCCCAGGGCAGGGGTGGAGTCCCCCTGATCCCTGGAGGGGTTTCCAAGCCGTGGAGATGTGGGGCTGAGGGACACGGGGCAGTGGTGCCCTGGCAGCGCTGGGGGAAGGGTTGGACTCCATGATCTCAAAGGGCTCTCCCAACTAGAACGATTCCCTGACCCTACACACACACACACGTATAAATGAAGCCTCCCCCCAGCCCTGTAGGTTTGGTTTCACTGCCTGTGATTATTGAACTGAGATCTCTTTAGACTCCGTACAAGAATCTGTGGCAGCGTTGGATCTCCACAAGTTGGTTTCAGCTGGTGTCGCACAGAGAGATGGTGCCCAGGAGCAAAGGGACCGGCCGGAGAACAGGCGCGACGTTAATTGTCACACGTGCACTTCCCACGGGCAAAGAGCTACTGGAGAAGCTCACGGCTGCTCTTCCGTATTGCTGTGGGGGACAGAGGGGAGAGGAGGGACAGGGCCACAGGTCTCTGATGAAGGGTGACAGCCACAGTCCCGGCTGGAGAGCAAAGCTGATGGGATTCCACAAATAACTCCGCTTGTACATGCCACCTTCCTGAGGGGGTCTCTGTGCCCCTCGAGGGGGGCAGAGCTGTGCTGTGCCCACGCAGCGATGATCTCCATGGCTGGGCCGGAGAACATCACCAGAACAAATCCATCATCCACAGCACAGCTGCAGCCAGGCCTCAGGCTGACCCGAGCATTTACTGGGATCCAGCTGGTAGATCCCACCCTCCTCAGCAAACTATCGGGACTTGACAAACCTTGTGGGGAAGGAATTGTTCCTCAGCTCCAACCTCAACCTCCCCTGGCTGGGGCAACTTGAGGCCGGTTCCTCTTGTGCTGCCGCTTGTTCCTTGGCAGCAGAGCCCGACCCCCCCTGGCTCCAAGCTCCTGAATGAACTTGAGGCAGTTGTGGAGAGCCAGAAGGTCTCCCCTGAGCCTCCTTTGCTCCAGGCTCAACACCCCCAGGTCCCTCAGCCGCTCCTCCCCAGCCTCCTGCTCTAGCCCCTTGCCCAGCTCCGTTGCCCTTCTCTGGCCACGCTCCAGCCCCTCCAGGTCCTGCTGCGAGTGAGGAGCCCAAAACCAACCTCACAAGCACTTTAGGACAGAAAATGGCCCCGTTTATGGTGAAAGCACCAACCCCGGCTGGAGGAGCTGGTCGTTGCTGACAGGAGGCGGCATCGCTGCCCCTGCTCCTCTCCCTCACCCTGCCAGACCATCGCGCCTCCTCTCGCCGCCTCCCAGGGCTTCGCGGCTCTCGGCTGCCCGATGACTGAACCGCTGCAGCTTTCCACGGCGCCTCCCACCACATCTCTGGATGGGAACAGATTTCTCCAGCGAGTGACTCAGAGGAGCAGAGCCCCTGGACCTCCACAAAACACTCGTCTCATGACTCTTCCCGATAACAAGCCCACGGCGGCTGAGCATCTACAGAAATCGGTCCCCGCAGTGCCGTCTACTCATCCCGGCGCGCCCAACGCCCGTCAGACAACCCATTGCATTTATTCTCCTTGGCCTGATGCCACCCGAGATCTTTCATCTCCAGAAGAAAGAGCCAAGATGTGCCCACAGAGACACGGGCACTTGTGAAGGGTCTGTGGAAAAACAGTCACTACTTCTTGGCCAAAACTCCTCCGAAAAGGCCAAGGCCATAACCAGAGAAACGCAGGATTCCAGGGGCGGCCTCCCCAGCGCCCAGTCCAGAGATAAAACCAAGTTTCACCCTCCAATTCTGGCCTCGAGTTTGTCTCCCTGAGATCCACATCTCACCTCCTCCTCCTCCTCGCGCTCTCTGTGACCCCTCCAATGCCACCAGGGCCCTGCAGGTCCCAGCACGTTTGGACAGGGCAGCCGCAGAGCCGGCCCCAGGTGAAGCTCCGTGGATCGAGCAGCTCAGCAGCAGCTGGAGCTGCTCCTTGAACCGTCCGTTCTGAGAAGACCCAAACCCAAAGCACCAGCAAACCCCGAGTTTGGGCACTGGCATTTGAAACCGCACCGAACCCTGACCCCCGCCGCGGGGAGGCACTTCCAAGAGATGCAGCGTTTTTCAATCTACGTCTAGAAAATAAAGAGTTCTTGAGAAAGGAAGGTCAGAAGAAGAGACTCAACACTCTCTGCTGACCTTTGGGGGTCCCTCCCAACCCCAAACATTCTGCAATTCCTGCCCCCTGCATTAATACGACGTTGAAGTGAATCCATCGGCAGGGCTAAGAGAGGTAGAAAGAAAAGGGATGCAGCAGCCAGGCGGGGAGGCAAGAGCCACGTGGGGATGCAGACCATGATGAGGAAGGAGCCAAGCAGTCTCCAAACGCAGCCAGAACCCAGGCCAAGTGGAGAGGGAAGGGAAAAGTTACGTGAAAACATGGAGCAGAGTCAAGGCAGCCAAGAGAAACTTGGCGAGTCCGCAGCAGGCGGCAGAACGAGACGTTTCGGTGAATGCACCGGCAGCAGAAATCCCCAGAGAGAGCCACGGGCGCTGGGGACACTCCTAAAGGATGAGGCGGGTGAGGAGAGACAGGTCCCAGCTCCAGGAGACACCAGGTTTGTAAATAAAATCACAAATAAAGGTGTTGCTTGGACTCAACCCTCCCGGAAAATCCAGCAGAAGACCCGGGCAGCTCAGCACTGCCTGTGGAACACACACGCCCCTTCTCTGACACCCCCCCAAGAAAAGTCACGAAAAGAAACTTCCCGTGGCTTGCTGGAACTCAGCTCAGCTCTAAGACGTCCACTCATGTCCACGGTGCACAACAAGGGCTGGCAGCCAGGACAACACCTGGGTATCAGTATCCAGCTCCAGAGTCCTCAGCAGAGACAGGGACCTGGTGGAGCGGGGCCAGAGGAGGCCCCAGCAATGCTGGGAGGGCTGGAACCCCTCTGCTGGGAGGCCAGGCTGGGAGAGCTGGGGGGGTTCAGCCTGGAGAAGAGAAGGCTCCGCGCAGACCTTCTGGGGGCCTTGCAGGGCTTCAAGGGGCCTGGCAGAAAGATGGGGACAGACTTTGGAGCAGGGCCTGTGGGGACAGGACAAGGGGGCTGGGTTGGAACTGCCAGAGGGAGATTGAGAGTGGAGAGAAGGGAGAAGTTGTTGGTGCTGAGGGTGGGGAGAGCCTGGCCCAGGTTGCCCCGAGAGGTGGTGGCTGCCCCATCCCTGTCCCCATTGCAGGGGAGGTTGTTGGGGGCTCTGAGCAACCTGCTCTGGTTGCAGATGGCCCTGCTCCCTGTAGGGGGTTGGACCAGATGACCTTGCAAGGTCCCTTCCCACCCAACCCAGTCTGTATTCACCACAACACTCTTGGGTGTCCAGGTTCAATCTCTCGTGTCTGCTGACGAGCGCTGGTGCACGCAGTGAGGCAGCACCTCCCTCCCCAGGCCTTCCTCACGTCTCACCCACACAAACACCTGACACGTCACTAGACGGGGCGTTCAGGCTCCCCGATAACCCCCAGGAGCCCCTCCTGCAGGCAGTTACTGTGTGACCCAGCACGGATTCATTCTCCTTGTTTGGAGGGTGAACAGGAGCCCTCCTTCCCTGGCACACCCCAGGGCACCGCGCGCACTGCCCGACCTCCTTCCAAGCAGGTCTGTGAGGCCACGGATCTCACCCCGCAGATCATCTCCACTGGTTTCCCATCACCTGCCTTTCCAAAGGAGCTCTACCAGCCCAGCTGCCCACCGAGTCCAAGGGGCCATCCAGACACCTCCATCCTGCGCTCTCAGGTGACGGGCGAACCCACGAGAGCCACAGAATCACTCGTTTCTAAATACAACTGATGACGCATCCCCTCGCTGGGACCCTGCTGCCACCGCAGCCGCTCCTCCAGGAGGAGCTGAAGCGAACAATTGTCCTCCAGCCCAGCCCGCTGAACAGAGATGTTGTGTTCAGGGGCGAGCGCAGGACACTGGCCCCACTCTCTGCTCAGCAGTGGACGCGGCAGCAGCTGCACTGACCAAGTGTCCTGGGCTCCCACTGCCCAACGGGGTGAGCCCCGGCCGCCATGGAGGGACGCCCAGCACCGTGGCTGGTGGTGGCCAGGGGGGACACCAGCATCTGGCTTGTGGCAGCAGCAGGGGGGCAGCAGGAGCAGGGCAGGGAGCGTCCCCCTGCAAATCCTGGGCACTGGGGAGGCCGCCCCTGGAATCCTGGGCTCAGCTTTGGGCCCCTCCCTCCCAGCAGGACCTGGAGGGGCTNGATCTAGAGCAGAGAGAAGAAATCAGTATTTTACACTGAGGGTGGTGACACCTGGCCCAGGTTGCCCCGCGAGGTGGTGGCTGCCCCATCCCTGTCCCCATTGCAGGGGAGGGTGTTGGGGGGTCTGAGCAACCTGCTCTAGCTGCAGATGGCCCTGCTCCCTGCAGGGGGTTGGCCTCGATGACCTTTAAGGTCCCCTCCCACCCATCCTGTGACTCTGTGACTCCCAGCACACCCAGTGCTCCCCAGCAGCCTGCCCAGCGTGTCCATCACATCACTCACAACAGGTTTCTCCAGGTCTCTATCAGCAAACACCCACCTCCGTACTCAAAGCATTAGACGCGCGGCTGCAGGAACCTAAACCAACAGTAAACGACGCAACGCTGGGGCGAGGTCCCTCCAGAGAGGGCAGATGTGTTGGCCCACTCCAGAAGAGCACCACCAGCGCTGCTTTGGAGCGGAGCTGCCTCAGATTTTGCCCGGAGGAGCAGTGGACACCAGCCTGGCTGGTGCTGCCCGCGGAGGGACCCAGACTGGCCCCGGTGTCTGCAGGAGCTGCTCCCCTCGGCCAGAGCTGAGGAGCAGCCGTGCCCTGGGGCTGTGATCTCCCAGGCCTGGGGCTGCACCAACGGCACCTCCAGAAGGACGCTCTCCGGTCCTTCTCTCCGGTTTGATGCCCGAGCAGTTCACTGTTTGAAAGGCCACGACTCCACCGGACCGAAATCCGTGGTTATCGAGGCAATCGGCTCATTCTGGGGCCCTGCAGCCTGGGGAGGAAGGTGCTGCCCAGAGCAGAGCAAAAGCAGCCCGAGGAGCTTTCTGCTCCACTTCCTACCGCCGCCCACAGCGCAGACACCTGACAAATCCCCAGAGACAGCGACGCGCGGCTGCTCCACCCCACCAAGGCTTCCTGCTGCGGCGGCGCGATCACAGAGCCTTCAGAAACACAAACACGACGGGCAAGGACCATCCGCACCTCGGTTGCGTTCATGGGGCTGCTCCCTGCGAGGGACACGTGGCTCTTTGGAGTTGCCCCACGAACGCAACCGACTGAATCAGAGTGAGAGAAAGGCCCCTGCTGCTGGAGACGTGGGGCCCTTGCACGCTGCTGCTGCTGCTCACACCAAACCTCCACCGTCCGCCCCACCTCACCAGCAACCGCTGCCACCCAACCCTCCCTGCCTTGAGCTGCAAAACCGGGAGGGACAAAGATGGTTTGGGTATCGAGAAGATATCCAGAGAGCTGGGGGGGTTCAGCCTGGAGAAGAGAAGGCTCCGCGCAGACCTTCTGGGGGCCTTGCAGGGCTTCAAGGGGCCTGGCAGAAAGATGGGGACAGACTTTGGAGCAGGGCCTGTGGGGACACGACAAGGGGGATGGGTTGGAACTGCCAGAGGGAGATTGAGAGTGGAGAGAAGGGAGAAGTTGTTGGTGCTGAGGGTGGGGAGAGCCTGGCCCAGGTTGCCCCGAGAGGTGGTGGCTGCCCCATCCCTGTCCCCATTGCAGGGGAGGTTGTTGGGGGCTCTGAGCAACCTGCTCTAGTTGCAGATGGCCCTGCTCCCTGCAGGGGTGTGGGACTGGATGAGCTGGAAAGGTCCCTTCCTACCCAACCCTTCCGTGACTCCACATTCCTAGAAGCCGAAGCTGGACGGTCCCTGCCCCGAGGCCTCTCGAGTCTGGTTTGACATAAGGNTGGAGCGGGGCCAGAGGAGGCCCCAGCAATGCTGGGAGGGCTGGAACCCCTCTGCTGGGAGGCCAGGCTGGGAGAGCTGGGGGGGTTCAGCCTGGAGAAGAGAAGGCTCCGCGCAGACCTTCTGGGGGCCTTGCAGGGCTTCAAGGGGCCTGGCAGAAAGATGGGGACAGACTTTGGAGCAGGGCCTGTGGGGACAGGACAAGGGGGATGGGTTGGAACTGCCAGAGGGAGATTGAGAGTGGAGAGAAGGGAGAAGTTGTTGGTGCTGAGGGTGGGGAGAGCCTGGCCCAGGTTGCCCCGAGAGGTGGTGGCTGCCCCATCCCTGTCCCCATTGCAGGGGAGGTTGTTGGGGGCTCTGAGCAACCTGCTCTAGTTGCAGATGGCGCTGATCCATGCAGGGGGTTGGACTCGATGACTTTTAAGGTCCCTTCAACCCAATCCTTCCGTGACTCCACGTTCCTAGAAGCCGAAGCTGGACGGTCCCTGCCCCGAGGCCTCTCGAGTCTGGTTTGACATAAGGAGAGCACTTAGCGGTCAAAAGCGTCTTAACCGCAGAGGGGAAAAGCCGAGCGGCTCAGCCCTGGAAGGCTTCGTGCCCCTGTCCCAGCCCAGCACCGTACCTCTGATCCCCGAGCGGCCCGGGGTGACCAAACCAAAGGGTTTTCAGAGCAAACCGCTCCTCCTGCCCCGGCACAGCAGCAGCAGCGCCCCAGGGCACGGTCCTACCTGCGGCCAAGCCCGGGCTGTTTGTGGTTTTACCATCCATAAAACAGTAGAAGGGAAAATGAAACTGGCTGCGAAGTCTGTAGCCTGAGATAAACAGGAGCTCGGCTGAGAGAAACAGAAAGCGGCCTCCAAAGTCTCCCTGGCAGTAACCAGAACATCACTAACAGCCAGAGAACCTGGTTCCAACGGGCGGGTTTGGGCCGAGGCTTCCTCCTCCCAGAACCCCAGCATGGTGGGGTTGGCAGGGCCCTCTGGAGCTGCTCTGGTGCCACCCCCCTGCTCCAGCAGGGTCACCCCGAGCAGGGGGCCCAGCATCGCAGTGTCCAGGCGCGCTTGGAATCTCTGCACACAAGGAGACTCCACAACCTCTCTGGTATCTCTCCAGGGCCAAGATGACTCAACCCACACCAAAATAAAGCGTATTTACCCCCGATGGAAAAGGAAGATCGGCCAAGAGGGCCTAGGGAGGATGTTCCACCTCGCCTCACGCCATGTCGCAGGTTCACAGATCGCGGGGGCGAGCCCCTGGCAAGCTTTACACCCAGGAGCTTCTCGTGCCGTATTTAGCCCATTTCAAAGCATCATCCCACTCAGTGACCTTTGGGAAACGGAGCTGCCGACCGCACGAGACAGCAACAGGGGCTCCGCCGCCCCGGCACCACCAGGAGAGGCGGCCGGCGGGAATCAACCAGAGGGAGCTCCAGCAGCCACAGGACACGGCACAGAGACAGGCACAGTGTGGGGAGAAATGGTGGGAGAGAAGAGAGACCTCAGCCCGGCAGGGACCAGGCGCCCAAGCACAGTCTGATGCCAGTCAGAGCTCCATGGGCACGGTCACAGCTCACGGGCAGCTGGGATGGGGTCAGCAGAGCTTGCAAGGGCAAGAGGGATCCTGCCCCTCTGCTGC
>WEIS01032622.1:634-10980 GCA_013389965.1 Todus mexicanus | reverse complement strand
GATCTGAGCAACCTGCTCTAATTTAACCCACTTGGAGGAAGGACTAGATGACCTTCAGAAGGCTATCCTATGATATTTCAGTAACTTCACCTACTCTATGCAAGGCTTAGCTGATCTATCTCAGGTTTCTTTTCCCGAAGCCATGTCCTTGTGCCACTGCATGACTAACAGCTCTTGAACATAAGGCTCTTCAAAATTTTTCAATTTATTTTTGAAGAGCTGTTCTAGTTCTTAAAGAACAGGTGCAATTACTTCTACAGCCAGCAGTAGACCTGAGCAGGCAGCATGCTTTTGAGTTGCTGATCATGCCAAAATAGGTGAGCTTGAAGTCAACAGCTGCCCCACTTCCACACCGCCCCCCTGAGCACGTGAAGGTTCCTATCAACAGCTCAATCAGCCTCTGGGGGGAGCTGCCTTTGTATCAAGGGGAAATAGCACTATATAAAGAAGTGCCTTCTTTCTTTAGAAGTAAAATAAACACCAACTTGGGTAAAATCATCATTCCTGCAGGGTATAGTCCTTTTTTGTCTGAAAGAAAAGCTAAGGGAATCACCACAGCTTAGCTGAGGCGGTCAGAAACATAGCAAACAGTGGGTCCTGTCCAAGAGCTGAGTTATCAACAAACAGCGAATGCCACTTGGCCAGCCAAGACGTGTCCAGCAAGGCCTGGGCCCCTGCACAGCCAGGTCAGTGGACTTGTGCGATTTTACACGTGGTCTTTTCATCTGAATGTCCCTTGCATGTGTCCATCTCCAGGAGTTCTTGCATTCGTAATTTGTAGGAAATGGCATCTGATTTACACTTATTTCCATTATAGGACAGATTTTTCCCTTTACTAAATAATTTCCAATATCTACCATCTACCTACTTGTCAGAATTAGACAAAAATGCATATGCATTTGTTTGTAGATATTACAAAGAACTGAGCTCCCAACATCAAAATAGAGCATGTAATTACTTCAAGTGAAATACGGAAAGTAGTACCTCTAGTTATGCAGTGATTCAAGGATACTGTTCTTCAGAGGTTAGAGAAGATTTATACAGAGTGAGATGTACTGGGAAAAGTGTTATACAAAGAGAAACTGAAAATTATCATAATTTGTTTTGCCTGTCATTCTTTTTTATAATTCTTATGTTGAATAGGTTACAGTAAGGTTAGGGACAATGGTAAAATAGTTCGGCTCTCCTGTGCAAGATTGCTGGAAGTATTTATCTAAATGTTAAAAGGTGAAATTGAGATGAGATTCAGACTTTTAAATGTCCTTTCTTGCTTTACTGTGAAGCCATCGGACTGGGGGTGGGGGAACCATCTAACACTGGCATTGCAACACAAGACTTTACAGCCTAAACAAAGATGGTGTTTCTCTGCTTCTGCATGTCCTTCAATTTGACAAACTGGAATTCACTATGGTGTTTTCTAACTGGCTGGCTTTTGGGGTGTACCAGTCCTGCAGAGGAAAGGGAATTCACGCTTGCCACTTGTGTGCCAGCCAGGGGCAGGATCCCCTTGTGGTAGTGAACATATGAACCCCAGAAGACTTTCCCTGTCCCATGAAGCTTATACTGCAGTTCTCAAACATCCCCAAAGCAACTCCTGCCATATCTTCACAAGAACTGGTGTTATGTACTGTCTCTTTCAAGAGCCCGTGGGTCTCTGCGGTAGCTCAAAAAGCTCCATAACCTCCAACCCATTGAGGACTGCCCTGTGTACCTTGCATGGCTCCTCCAGTTCAGGACTCTGGAGCAAGCAGCAGAGAAACATACCTCCTTGGAAAGAAGAGGTGGGTATAGAGGGAAAACACTTCTTGAAAGGGCAGGCTCAGCTGAGGGACCATCCATCTAACCTTTATTTGTTCCCGTGTCAGCGTTCTTTTCCTGCTGCCAAAAACTACATCTATATTGGGCCCAGATTCATCTCTGGTACAAATCCATTGACAGCCACAGAGTTACACTGGGGATTAATTTGGCTCATCAGGTCTAACCTGATCTTGACAGAAATTCCAAAGTGCAAACAACAGAAAAAGAATTCTTTTAAATAATAGTAACAGGCCATGGCAAAGACTGTATGCCTGCTGCTCTGTGTGAGGCTGATGAATCAAAATCAAAGGGCAACTTGAGCAGGGCTACCATAAATATGCATCAGTGCAATCTGAGCAGAACTAGAAATTGTAGAACATGGATCCTACATGCATACACACACTTTCCTAACTTTTTTAGCAAATCTGTTGTGCAGTACGAGGAACAGGATCTGCTCCATACAGCAGCTGGTGTTGCTCTTTGTGCTCCCTAGTTGAGCACAACAGTATGGCACCCAGTGATCCTGGCAGACTCACCTTGTGCCCAGAAGTTGTACGCCTATCCAGCTCCTGTAATCTCACAGCTTCTAATAGCTGATCGTGGTTGAAGAACATTTCCAGCCTGGTTTCACTGTATCAGCATTAACGCTACAGTGTGAACTCAGTTTCTGGGACTGCACAGCTGAAACTAAGGTGAGAACTACTCTTCAGTTCACTGCAGAAAGAGGCTTCTTGTAAATCTCCTACCTTGACAGAGTTGTGAAGCTCCACTTGTCCCTCCGGCTACCCTAACCACCTTCTTCTCTGCCCTGGAAATGTTGTAACATCACCTTAATTTTCTTCTCTTTTTCTGTTGCCGCTGCTGAAGCCATTCTCACTAGGGTCTGCAAAGTCTGGATGCGCGTCAGGACCTCTGCTCCATCTGCAGTATTTCTGGCTCCTAAGCTGCTCTGCTTTTTGACATCTTGCCGTCTGCCTTTTTTCTCTCTCCTACCATGTCCACAACATCTCTCGCTCTGTTACCATCTTTCACTTCCTATTTCAGAGGCATAGGCTGAGCCTTTGCAATTCCCTTCCCCCCCGTTCTCTGTTCCTTCTGTACCGTGCCTTGTTTAAACTTGATCTGCACACGAGCCTTCGTGTGACAGCTCCATCTCTGTCAGTGACTCAAACTCCTGCATCTCCTTGAGATGCTGCTCCCACATCCGGCCCAGTCTTTCTGGTATTTCTGCTTGAATATCCTATAGTCTTAACTCAAAGACAGTAAAGTTGGACTCCGTTTCCCTGTACAGCCAATGTTACTCAGTGATGACACCACCAACCGCCTCCTTTCCATCAGTTTGGCTCACAAGTGAAGAGAAAAGGAGGATAATTATGTATCTAATCCCCACCTCCTTCTCCCATGCATTCAGGTCTCCCCAAATACTATTTCTTTTTCTCACCATCCACAGGTTCAATATTTTTCTTTCCTTACACTCACTTCAATTGCTATAGCTTACTCTCCAGCCACAGTTCTCCTGCTCACACGATTTCAAGTGCTTTCCACTCTAAGACTTTCCTTCTGGAGCTGATGAACATCTATTGCTGTTATCATTTATATACTCTGCAACACAAACCCTCCCTACCCTTGAAATAAGGATGTTTTACTTCTGTGTGACACAAGGTAACTTGTTACCACAACTTATTTCTCTAATTAACAAATGCCTCCATCCATATTAGGCATTTACAAAGAGTAAATAAGTTAAATCACTGTTTTGCCATTTTTCTTTTTTTTTTTCCTTTTTTTTTTTTTTTAGGAGTAATGAATAGGTCAGATACTTTTCTTACACACATGGATATCTGCAGTTCTAACCACCAAAATGACACAAAGCTATACTTTCTCCTGCCCAAAGTCAATGAGTAGTGGCAGAAAGCAAGCTGTTCACAAATACTATGTGCTCTCTGAAAGAGCAGACCACTGATATACTGCTCTATACCACTATGTTCTCTTCCTACTTAGGAATTCTTCACTCTTCCATGCTAATCCCTACAGGTGCCTGAAGTGTGTTTCTAGAGTCATTAGAACTTCCTACACTTAAGCATTAAATAACCCCACATTTCTACCTAAAATAATTCATTTTTCTTCCACTTTAGTGATAAAAATGTAGCGTTTTTCTTCCCTCACATTTTACAGTTGTACAGTATTGTTCAAAAGCAATAATTTGTCACATTAGAGCTATTCTGCCATCTTTTATTGTGCCTGCAATGAAAAAGAAATAAGCATGTATTTTTAGCAGACTGCACTACATGGAACAATCTGATAGCAAAAGCCTGTTACTGTCATTCAAAGAACATTTGTTTAACCAGATGCAGTAATGAAAAATTACCTTAAATTTTACAATTAGTATTTTCTAGATAAAAATGCCTGTTTCATGCAAAATCTGAAGACATCAATGCACTAGGACCATATCGCAAAGCAGCTGCATCTTATTAAACTTTCCTTGGAGACAGCTTGGGACAGGATCACCAACAGTCTGGGACATCAGAGCCATGCACAGCAAGCCACATCTCTGTTTGGGATACTAGGATGATTAGGACAGTGTGATAATCTATGCAGAAGAATCTACTGCAGGATGACAAGTCCATAGTGATTACACTGTGCTCTACAAAATGGAACTACTGTCCTATGGCAGCTCCTCACAGGAAAGGCAATGGCAAGTTGGTACACATGACATGAGGGGCGAAAGGGAGTTTAGGTTCTAGACCAACAGACTGAACTCCTTAAGGAGAAGTTCCTAAGAGTGGTGCAGAGCACTTTAGTTCTTACCTAGAAAGTAGCCCTCCTGCAGAACAGGAATTTCTGCACACAGTAAAAGCAGTGGGTGCTTGTGTCTGGGCTGAGTAAGATCAGAACCATGGGTGGGCCCNGCTAGTATCTATGGGTTGCATGGGTTCTTTTTGCTCATCTGACAAAGCAGGACCAGATTTAGGGTGGGACAAGAGCAGGAAAAGGATTGGATAGAGTAAGATGGCGTAATCAACTCCCGTCACTACTAATTGAACTGAGTGACCATAACACATAGAGAAGAAAGGTCAGACAAAGGCTACCACAATACATGGATGCAATTACAACTTGCGGGTTAGGAAGTCCATAAATCACAGAATGCTTTAAGGATTAAAGGAGTATGAGGAGAAGGTGCTGGCACATTTGCTGACACGTTAGCTGGTTGTATAGAGTAGATCCTGTCTGGTGCTGTGGGACAGTTCAGTCTCAGCATTGCTAGGTGAGTGGTAAATCATACAAGACAAGCATGGTCTGCACGATGCATCACATTTCTAGATCTGGGATGAAGGTAAGACAAGTCTACTGGAAAAGTGCTTTTTGTTTTCCAGTTAGTGGAGATAAATATCTGAGCCAAGCTGCTCAGCAGGGGGAGAACATGAATATAGCTCTTAATTTTCTCAAACGTCTGGCCCTAAACTATTTATAAGCCTTCAATATTTTAAAGTATGTAAATAACTCTGCATATATTTTTCTGCTTAGCCTGTTTTGAACATACTGTCATTTCTTGCCTATTGCCCATACTGACCAACAGGAGCACTTCTAGTTCTCTTTATCTTAGCATTTCGTAAGTACTAATGATACCCCAGTGCATATCTGTAATTATGTATGGTATGGTTCTCTTCCTTTTCTTAAAATGCAAAAGAAGGAAGGCAGAGAAGCTAAAGTACAGACTTTTGAAAACACTGAGGCACCTAATTACCACTGAAATGAAGGAATTCCAGGTTAAATTCTGCCTGAGGCCATAGCAAAAGACCTGTTGGGTTACTCAATCAAATTCTAGCTTTCCTAGTTTAGCGTCACTGCCCTCCAAAGCTTTTTGGTTATAATGAAAGTGAAATAGGATTATGAGTATGTACCAGAAAATGTGGATACTACAAGATATTAGAGAATGTTTGTCTGAAAAGTCTTTCCTGTGCTGTCACAGTTCATACTTCCTCCTGTTTAAGCAGTGCTAATGATACTTGCTGGGGATTTTATGTCTTGAGAAGAGCTGATCCCATAGTACATTATCAAGTGCTTATACTGTGCAACTGTACGACGATTTACAGGCTGAAGAGGACCAGCTACCAGGCAATTAATCATTTTTTTAATATAGGTTATAAGCTCGTATCAGTCAACAGAAAGGAACATGTGTTTGTGCAAACTCTTACCAAAGCTTTCCTCTGATTAAACTTAGCTCATTTCAACCATGGCTTTGCACTGAGGTTCTAATAGATGTTTTAATCTGGTATCTCTTGGTGTGAGGTGGTATATCTCCAGCTAGGGCATGGAGCAGACACTGTTACATCAGCTGTAACTGCTTAGGCTGCCACAATCAAGATTTTGATGGGGTTGTCAATGCCACAGAAGTCAGAAGAAGAGTGAGAACGGAAACCTTTCCACATTAGTCATCATAACCAGAGATTACTGCCAGGCATCATCCTTGTTGGCTGGGGTGAAGCAAGGAGAGGCAGTAGCCAGTTCCCAAGATTAATCTGTGCTCATCTGTCATCTCCATTAATAAATATAGCAGCTATCAGTGCCACTGATATGGCACATGCAAGGACCTGTCTCATACTGCAATGAGATGCATCTATACCATAATGCATAAGGGAAAGAACATTGTGCGCATCCAGCTCATCCCTCAAGGCAACTAAATATCACCATGAGCAGTGTAGTGACAGCACGTGCTCACAGTCAGCAAAGCTAACAAGATTTTAGACTGTACTAAAGGAGGAATGCTATAGAAGAGGTTACAGTGACATTACAGAAATCAGTGATGTGCTGTTGCGCGTTGACTTTGGATGCCCCCTTTCCCCAGCCTCTCACCTCCACAGGACATAGGGAGAAAATCAGATTTAAAAGTCTGTTGGTCAAGATAAAGACAGTGATATCACTTATCAATTAATTACAAAGGCAAATCAGACTGGACTTGTGGAAAATAAATTTATTGTCAATTAAAATAGTTTTGGATAATGAAAAACTGCAAAACATCATCTCCTCCCCTTATTTTTCCCTGCCCCCAGGTCCAATTTTACTTTCATTTCTGAATCCTCTACTTCTGGTTCACTCTGAGCAGTGTAGGGTGTATGAGGATTGGTGGGTGAGTGGTCAGTTCACAGCAGTTCCTCTCTGCCACTCCTTCCTCTTGATGCTTTTCCCCTGATCTAGTGTCGATTGTTCCACAGGCTGCAGTCCTTTGGGACAAATCTGCTCTAGCATGAGCTCTGCACAAGCAGCAGTTCCTGTCAGGGGTACCTGCTCCAGTGTGAGCTCTCCAAGCATGTCTCTTCCAGCTGTTCTCACAGAGGTGTCCCCCCTCCCTGCAGCCCTCTGCTGCCCAAACCTTGCCACCAATACACATACACTTTGGAAACAAGCTAGCAAAGAGCTACGGAAAAGGGCAATGATAGTAGCGACAGAAATTTAAGGGGTTTATGTGAGGACTCATGAGAATAATGAGGCGGTCTAAGCTTCAAAAACAAACAAATGACATGAGACATGGTAGACTATATTCATTGGGAAACAGCATGGAGGTCAGACGTACTTACGAGTTCTTGTAAGGACAAGACAAGATCCAGAAAGATGTGTGGGCAATGTGTGATGTATTTTGAAACTATTAAAGCAAATGCCTTATTTTGCAAACCTGTTAATGAGTAGCTTTCATCTGACCTAACTTGAGATATCTGCAAAGGAGGCGTCTCAATCTGAGCCAGCTACCCTTTGCAGTCACTGAATTAAAAAAAAAAAATTTAAAAAAAATGAAAGAGAGATGGGGGCCCCCAGAGGGTGTGATTCACTTAACCTATTTTAGAGAAGAGATGAGTCAGATGCTGGTAGTGCCTAATTCCTCCCCATAGATTAGAATGGCAACCAACTCAGATGCACAGGTGGATGAATCTCATCTAGTAAGTCCAGTAAGACAAACATTTACCATTAAGCTACTTTGACTAAATACTACTAATAAAAATGACCTCCTGCTTTGGTGTATCAACAAATTAATCAACTCCTTTAGGAGGAGCTTTTGCTATAGGCAGGTTATTGCATTCAACTCTGTTCATTACAGATCCTTCTCTGAAACATCTTCCTCTGAAATTGGATGCAGTATGAGGTACATCAGAGCAAGGAGTTCATTCTGCAGGACTCCTGTACCCTCAGTGTAGAATGCAGTCACGTTATTATGAACACAGAAGGAAGACAGGAACGAAATTATGGTTTATAGTGTCCCTGTAATACCGATGCACGTATTTTTAAATGTTATTTTTGCTATTCTTTCCTGTTGTGAAAGAGAAGTCAAGATAAGTTCTGTGTTCTGATCATTACAATTTATCAAAATGACCTTGGTCATTGCTCCTGCAACAGCAGGAAGACATCTAAATTTGATGCATCTAGCTCCTTTCATATTGCCTTTCTTCTTGAAAGTATCTTTTCCCAACATGACAGTGTTTGCATGGCTCAGATGAGCCCTGTTGCTAAGAAACAAGTCCCAACTGCACCTTTAAAACTCTGCTTTTAAACATACAACTCAAGGAAATATTTTTCTTTTCATTACCCTGTACTGTGTGTTTTTATTAAGATTTCTTTTAACTCAGCTCTGACTCTTGGGGTTACACTTCTATCACAACCTTCTGGGATAGGACCCATTCTTTTTTCCATTGTCTATACAGTGCCACGGTCACCTACACAGTCATATAAATAATATACTTTAAAATTGTATATTTGAAGATCACAGTAAGGCCTCAATTTGCACATCATCGTGGTTTAAAGAAGAAGGAATACAGTGGAGCCTCCTTACTGCAAATATCTGCTAATACTAAACCACAAAACAGTACAAATCAGTGTTCTCTCAAATAGCAACTCTAGGGTGCATCTGTGCTTAGCTTCGGGGTTTGGTTTTGGGGGTTTTGCCGTGTACTAACTAAAACATGCTGAAATCCCCCTTGTGGGTACAAGATAGTGTGAAGCTTTCAGAGGCATAAGGCAGTAGATCATAGGACCATATGAGGGAGAAACCAGCACATCTGAAGCACAAACGTGTCCATCATACCTATTTATTGCTTTTTCACTAAAGCATTGATGGTACAGTCAATGCCTTGCTTCCTGACAAATGTCAACTCTAAGAGCGAGGGAGGTACTTCATTGAAACCAGTTTCCTTGGAAGTGATTAACAGAAACTAAAGTATGGCTACATAATCTGAGGTACTGAATTGCAAGAAGTCTGTGTAGATTCTTTGCCAGTTCTGCCACCAATCTTTAGCCAGTTATTTCCTTTGATTTCTCCATTCAGACTGCAAACTACCTGTGTGACATAACTCTTTCTTCATATTTCTGTATTATAATAGGACTTGAGTATAGTCTGCACTTCACAGCGCTACTGAAATAATAATGTGGTAAAACCCTGCTCAACTACCTACTTGGCATTTCTCACACCAGTAAATAGTGGACTTCTCAGAAGGTTTAAATCACAGTTCCTGGAATAAGGTCTCATGTTATTTAGGTATCATTCCCTTTACAAAATATACTGAAGAACATTTACTAGAGTATGACGAAATTTCATAAATACTTAAAACCACATTTTTAAGGCGGAAAGCAGAGGAAGTTGTGTAATGCAACAGCCTCAGATTTTCAGCTTAGGCTGCTAGCTAATTTGGAAAATACAAGTCTCAATGGGTGTCCCATTTGGTTCTGCAGCTTAGGAAGAGTCTTCTCTGGTTTAAAGGGCAATGCAAGAGCTCAGTTCTGCAATTCTTCTTTATAGTAAGTAATATTTAATCACAGAAGCAACCTCAAGGAGCCAACCCAGTATTACAAGATGAAGCAAAAATGGTGAGCAGAGGTGAGGCAAAATTGTTCTATAGGCTCAACACCACACTATTTTGCATGTTGTGGATTCTCAGTTCTGACAAGTGGGTTTAGCTTGAAATGGGAACATTTTGCACCTGTTTTGCGCTGGTTCAAATAACTGTTGCTCCAAGTGACATGTCCTGGAGTCTATAGAGCAACTAGAAAAGGGACAGCCTCTTTGTCCAGTTTTACCTTGGCATACAGAGAGCAAACAAGCACAAAAAGAACATCTAATGGATTGAAAGCACTGATATGAGAGCAGAACATATACACACATGGGCCAGATTTTCACTTGTACCACGTATATAATATTTTAGCTAATACACAGAGGAAAAATCTTTTATTCCCTGTGTGGATAATACCAAGGGTGGACTGTTATCATTTATTTATCACAGCTTCAGTAGAAGAAGCATTTACTGTGTAATTGCTGAGCAAGAGTGGCTCCTGGGAACTAATGCTTGGTCTAAATTCCATTCCTGGATCCACCAATGGTTTCTTTTAAGTATCAGCTACATGGAGCACAAGGAGACAGATTCTGTTTTTAACTATGCTGCCCTGTGTCTACCATCCAAAGTGGGAATACTTATGGCACTGTGTAGTGTGGGTGTAAAAGAACACTAGCCTTCTGTGGCGGTATTTGGTGTAAGGGGCTAGCTCTCAAGCCACAAAAATCAGACCATTTA
>WEIS01032602.1:0-13446 GCA_013389965.1 Todus mexicanus | reverse complement strand
TTATTATTTTAGAAAATCACATTTCACTCATCCAATAACAAATTCAGGATCACAAAGAAGCTTCACACTTATCAAGTGAAGGGGAATGAAAATTCAGCCTTACTCAGAAGAAAAGGTTTATTCCACTTAGTGTCATTTGAACATCCTCACAAAGACAAAGCATCAAGTCTTGTAATACTCAAAGATGTGTTCTGAGTTTTAGCATTCTTCTAAGTGAATTCCTAGTGATTCTGAAGCATCTGTGTAATTTAATGTTCACTTATTTCCTGGTCTGAATTTATAAATACTTAATGTGAAACTCAATTTCTCAATGTCTTTTTCATATATGTAAAATACTGTTTTGGTAAGAACTGAATTCAGATTCCTTTTCGATGGTTCTTGTCCTGCTAACTATATTTCTTATTGATACACCTGATCTATGCTTTCATCAATTTTTGTCCAGAGGGAACAGTCATTGTACAATCATAAAAATGTTGAGTGATCAAATATTTATATAGAACAAATGTCAAGAGTTTTTTGATTGCTTTCACAAGCATAAATACATTATATATTTAATTATAAAATGGTTTTCAATAGTTTTTGACTATAAATAGAAGTTGATGGAAAGTGAGAAGTTCTGATTCAGTGACTGACATTCTAATAATGTTTTAGACTTCCTGGAATCACTATCTATACAACTGGGACTTTTTGTGTTTTCTTCTCATTGAGTTGCTATAAACACTGTTTTTTGAGCTATCTAAGGAGTCACTCTTTAGTGCCACATAATCATTACTGTGTTTCTGTTATACCTTTATATTTAGCTCTTCAGATTTAGCTCTTCAGACTGTTGTTAAGGAGTTTCCATGACATGATGGATCTGAAATGATTATCTCTAGCTGAATATTCCCCAGGCAGATCATGACAATATATTTTTCCCAGCCTTCCTTACAATCTATTATTCTGCAAGATGTAATTTTTAGCCTGATTTTTTTTTTTCATGCCTTCCAACAAAAATCTCCTAGAGTTTTGATCCCACAGCAAGCTGAAACAGTCATTGGTAGCTCAAGAGCATAGGCAGGCTCATCAAAATACCATTGGGTATTCCCATGTATTTATGCTAAAAACAATGATCTGAAATAGGTACAGGTTCGGGAGAATGTCAAGAGACACTGTTCCACTCTAAAAGTTGCACAAAATGCTAAGGCATGAAGGAATGAACTAAAAAAATTCTTACCGCATGAATGACAAGTTTCATAGTGTCAGTTATAGATGGTTTCTTAGTATTTTAGAGGTATTTTCCTGAAAGTTTTATGTATCCCTGCCACAGCAATCCTATTTCACTAGTGACTCTTTAGTAACTATTCAGCGTTCATTTGGTGTTATAATCAACATGCATTATAAAACATCTGACAAAGATCTCTACTGAAGAGACAAAATACCTGTTATTACAGAAAAAAATGTAAGGAAGGTTACTGTAAGGAGTTTCATTGGTGTTTTTGTCCTCAACTAGGAATGAAGTAATTTTAACTATAGGATCCAGAACCATTATTGTAGTATCTTTAATAAAAGTAAACACTGACAAAATAACTACCATTCAATTATTATTTATTTTTATGGCATTTCTAGATTTTTTATTTATTTTTATCCATCTTGAACAAAAGTGACATTATTGCTCCTTCCTGGTATTTCAAGAAAACTATTTTATTCCACAGCATGAGATTAAAATATCTAAGGAAAAGCTAGTCATCACATTATGTTTTATGTAAAACACAAACACAATTGTGAATATCATAAACTGTTTCAATGTCTTATAATTTTGAAATAACTTGGGCTGCCCTAAAGCAAGGCATAGACCTTAATAAAGAATAAGTCTTTATGACTGTTTCAATTGATTGTTTTTGAGCAGAGGAAAATGAGAAATCATTATGTGCACTAGTAGAAGCTTTCTTTTAAGTGGCAGTTCAGTTTAATTCATGTCACCTTACTCATGACAGCAATAACAAATAAAGAAACTGAGGATGAATTCCTAGGGATAATTAAGCACTGTTGATCTCAGGAAAGTTGTCTTTTCAATGAAACACTGATTGCATTGTTTGTAACAAAACTACTTCAGCATGACAGAACTAATTAGTGACCATCTGAACTTACTTAGCCAAACGAAAAAAGCAATTAAAAATGCTGTCATCATTGAATCTATCACTGAACAGCTGGTTATATTGATAAGCAATACAGCAGGTTAAAGCTACTTTGGAACACAATGGAACTTAATCTGCTTGCTAAGTAGTAATTAGAAAGCAATAAGAGAATATGAGATTGCTGTTGAGAAACTCTTATTATGATGTAAACAACTTTCAAAATATAGTTTGATTCCCAACCCCCTGAAGACCCTCATTTTTTAAATAAGGAAAGCGGGTGAAAATCTGAATTTCTCGAGTTGAACTCAGAAAGCCTCTAGAAGGTTTTCACTGATTACTTATTCTGCAGAATTCATGACAGGGTATATCTTGCTTACGCTTTGCGGCCAGGATGACCACTGAAATAGACTGGGTTAAGAAGTTCTTCCAGTGGATTAGTCAGTCACATAATTACCTTTCATATGTATTACTTTAAAAAAGAAATCAGAAAGAAAGAAAATAAACAAATCCTCTCATTATTTTGAAAATAATTGAAAAATTTGCAGAAAATAAGGAAACAAATAGTACATTAAGGGATGTTTACAGATATTATTTATATTTCTGATTTCTATTTTATATTGTTAAAATACAAGCAAAATAGAAGTTTTACAAACATTATGTTTTATATAGTAGAAGAGTTTATAATTATTCCATGAATGTGTATAATGTGTATTACCTTAAGCCTTTTCAAGGAAGGTGAAAAATCTCAAAAAATGCAGCAGAAAAGAAGGATGTTGTGGCAATCTTTGAAAAATAACAGTTTATTCAGCTTACCATAGAGATAAGCAGTAACCTTGAACAGAACTCTGTCCTTCTTCCCCAAATAATTATTGTTTTCTGAGTTTTGCATGCCTGATATGAATATCCTTAGGTATCTCTTCTCTAGGCTAGTTCCTTTGAAGGCAGGTAAATCTGCTCTCTAGATTAACAAACTATTCATATAGACCAATGGTTCTATAGTTATGATTAAACTTTGCCATGTTATTAAAAAAATTTCCTTTTATACCAGATAAACTATATTTGGGCCATAATAGGTCTTCATTATACTTTTAGCCTGACATGCTTACATTCCTACTAGTCCTTTCTGCTGCTCTATCTACACAGTTTTCTCCTCATTGTTCTCAGCATCTCCAACATTTATTTTATCTGCCACAACTCCATTTTTGCAAAAAGACTGAAGCCATAGCCACAGGTTCTACCAACCCTCACAAGACAGGGAAACAAAACAGATGGAGAAAGACTGTGTGGGAAGCTACGGCACAATGTTCTTTCTCTTAGATTATCAGTCTAAAGCTATGATGTCTGGTATTGAAGGAGACAAGGCACTCATTATGGTTTACTACAGGTCAACAAGGTAATTATTTCAATTTAATACAAAGTAATGGACATTGACTCTCTCAGTGATTTCAGTCAGACATATCTAGAGAAGCAGGATAAAATCCCTGGCAAGCAATATGGAGAGGGATAAAACAGGAAAAAAACGGAAGGGCAATAATCTGGATCTCAAGGAGAAAAGGTATACATGGTTCTTATTGCTCTTACGAATTTACTTTTTGAGGAATTAAATCAACAAAAGGAATCCTGCCAGGAATGGATAAATGAATGTATCAGCTGATTTGCCCACATAAATTAAAAAAGTAAAATGGTGAAATCGATGATCTTAAATTCACAACGTGCAAATTCTGTGTAAGTTAAATCATTTAGCTGTAAAGGTTTGTCACATAAGTTTGCTAAAATTGCATTGTTTCTATAAATATTTAATTTAAATGTTTACTTTTTTGTGTGTGATATTGAAGTATGCATATTTTCAAAGATGCTTCTACTGCTGAAGTTGTTTTTATTTCTGTTGATATTTTTCTGCCTTCACTTGCAAAGCCATTAGAAGACTTGCAATCAGGTTCCTTTCCCCTACCTGAAAATTAAGAAGTGTAACAACAGTAACAATTTAGTTTCATCTTTCAACTACAGCAATCAAGTGAGTTATTTCCTTAGAAATTTTCCACTAAACTGTAATATTAAAGTAATTTGAAGGAAATACCTTGGGTTTATTTTACTGTAATTGGTTTGAGTTTGGTTTAGTATGAAGGTCTTAGTTTGCTAATGATTTATATGTAAAAGTCTACGGTGTTTTGTCTAATTAAGAAGAAGAAAACAGCTCACATTTGTCATATGGCTTAAAAACCAGTTGTATTGATTCTCTTTTGTCTATTTTAACTCTTTTCAATGGAACAGATTATTTTCTTCCCTGTGTGGGGAAAAAACATGCTGCTTCCTGCTCCACTTCAACCTCACGGATTCAAGAGTAGAATATGTGTTTATTTAAACATGCAAATAACCAACAGCCTAAAATAAAATATCTGCCTTTCCCAAGTTTTAGTCACTGCAGAACCACTCTCCAGTGGTGTTTATTTCTGAAAAATGACAACTTTGGACTAGAAAAGTTCTACAAACTCACACGAAGTAAGGAATCATTTGGACCAAACCCAAATATTTCACACAAAGCAAAGTCAGAAGTAGCATATTCACTATTTCTGTATTGTTTCTGACGATGCTACTTGTTGTTAAGTTAATACCAGTAATAACAGACATGCCTCTCCATGGTATTTCATCCTTCTACGACTGGGTGACCTTCTTGGTAGACAAAGGGAAGGCTGTAGATGTGGTCTACCTGGACTTCAGTAAAAGCCTTTGACACAGTCTCCCACAGCATCCTCCTAAAAAAGCTGACAGCCCATGGCTTGGACAAGTGTACCCTTCACTGGGTTAGNGAGGAGAGGCTGAGGGAGCTGGGGTTGTTTAGCCTGGAGAAGAGGAGACTCAGGGGAGACCTTATCATTCTCTACAACTACCTGAAGGGAAGTTGTAGACAGGAGGGGGCCTGGTTCTTCTCTCAGGTGATTTGTGACAGGACAAGAGGGCACAGCCTGAAGCTGCACCAGGGGAGATTTAAGTTGGACATTCGGAGGCACTTCCTCTCAGAAAGGGTTATTAAACACTGGAAAGTGCTGCCCAGGGAGGTGGTGGAGGCACTGTCCCTGGAAGTGTTCAAAAAAAGACTGGATGCCACACTTAGTGGCATGGTTTAGCTGAGTGGTGGTGGTAGGTCATAGGCTGGACTCGATGATCTAAGAGGTCTTTTCCAGTCTTAAATATTCTATGATTCTATGATTCTAAAATGCCTGTTCTTTTTAGTGGCTTCTATTTAATTTAAGATAAATATATTTCAAATCCAGTCCTGTAAGAAAATCATCCTGTGGTGTCATAGAAGTGAAGACTTAATTTAAAAGAATCAAATTATCTATTCTGTGAGGTAACTATGACGTCTATTAAATAAGTTATATTACAAAGCATGTTTAACCATTGAAGTTAGTGTTCTCTATTGGTAGCTTTGAAATCTACTTCTAAATAGTATTGCTAAAAATTTGCAAGAGTTCCTAGTCTTTGGAATGGGTAATATTTCCTTCAGTAAGAATCAATCGGTTAATGCAGAAGTTCTTAAGTATTCTGGGAGAAGAAACAGTATCACATGACTTGGAAAATCAATCTGATGTTATATATAATGAATACAAATCAAAGTGGATACTTCAAAAATATCCCTTAAATTGAAATATAAGTGATAAATGTAATCAAATGCATTTTGTGTGGATTATTACTGACTCAGAAATAATAAAATGCAGAATAAATAATTATGGCAACTCTACTCCTTTCTCATAAGCTGTTGTCAATGTCCAGAATGTTGTCAAAATAGTGCAAGATGGAAGGTTTGCAGGATGAGAAATGAGTTTGAAGTCCTACAGTGACAGATTTTCTAGTAAAATATATTACATTATATTAAGAGTGTTCAGCAAAATACTTCACTTTATCCATCTGAAAGACATTAAAGACCTCTGAAAACTTAACATCTGAGAAATACAAACAACCACTTGCACAAATTCTTACGGTTTTTGGTTGGTTGGTTGGTTTTTAACAAAGTGTTAAAATAAATACATTTTTCTTGCACTGGGAAGATTAAAAACTACTAGAAAGATGTATCAAATACTATAAAAATAACATATTCAGCATAATAATAATAAGTATAAACATATTTGTAAGTTTAATAATCTATATATACTTTCATCATCTGTATGCTTATCAAAGTATATGGTAGTTAAGACAAACTTAAATAAAAATCTTAGTTAAATAACAAACTTTCTGGTCCTCTAACCTTTTAATAATTTTTCTGAACTAGTTTCATATTTAACATAGATATTAATTCTAAGAAAATTTTGCAATCATTATGACCTCACATAATATTCAGACCATGATAAATGAGTTCTCTCTATTATAGTGTGGGTTTTGAGAACTAGAATAAACAGATTTCAAAAATGAAGGAGATATATGAAATGACTCATTTTCTTTTCCATGAATGGAGTAAAATGTAAATCTGAAAGTGGATCTTAGATATTGATGTGTAGCAAACTTATTCATTCCAAAGTTCTGTGTGCACCATTCCTTATCTTCAACCCATTTTGTTACTTTTTCAGTCTTTCCTCCTTTTACTGTTTCCACACAATCTTGATTTTTTTTTGTCTATGCAGTCCCCTTCCTTTCAAACATCAAATAGTTTATCCTTCCTCACATGATGAACATGAATATGAAGTTTCTTCTCATAACAAGATTCTACAAAATCAGTATCATTGCATCTTCTGTCCATGAAATGTCCAGTATTCTGCAAAAAGTGAAATTCTGTGTAATTTACCACTTTCTTGCATTTTAATGTTTAGACTTGTTTGAAAGTTTTTATTGTAGATGTCTGAAGTATACATATATTCGTCATGTAATTATTGGTCAATAAAGTTACCGTGAGCTACTAAGTTTCCTATGTCAACTGCCAAGCTTTAATATATAGTCTGAAGTAATTTTAAAGGTATCTACCAGATACACTGGGAAGGTCTGGCTCCTTGGGACAGGGAGTCCCCCTGGGTGGGGGCTCATGGACCAATTCATCCCCTTGGCAGTGGAAAGGGGTGAGCAGAGCAGGGCAGCACACCCAGCCTCACCAGCATGATGTCATGGAGCTGCTGTGAGTGCTGCTGGCATGGATCGAAATAGTAATAGAAAAGCAAGCTTAAGATGGTCAATATTATTGTAACATTATCTTCTCATAACTGTTCTTCGTAGAATAATTAAATTCAGAAAGGGACATCTGGATGTCTTCTAGGGGTGACTTGGAAGTTACTCCTTCCACAGAGGTCTTGTCTAGATGAGTTTGAAAATCTCTAAATAATAACACTGTCGGAGTAGCCAAACACATAGACTGCCATATTATAAACTAGCTGCAGGGGGGTTTTTATGTTTGCATTTCCATATATAGCTTTGAAGCATGACAGTGATCCATCCTGTAGGTCAAGATTGCAATTTAATGTGGTTAAACTTCTGTCTCACAAGAGGAAACACCGTCCTGTCAGTAATTGGTGAAAAAGAACTGTAAAGTCTTAGATTAAAATTTTTCTATAATATTGAAAAAGCTAGAGAATACTGTGATTTGAATTTTGAATTGTAAAGCTATGTAAGATTCCATAAGCTGAAATACAAACTGTATTTTTAATATAATACTTAGCTGGTGTGAAATGCACAATCTCCACTGAAAACAGTGATTTTTATTGGAAAGCTATTGATATTGGCTGAAGAGATGATAAATTTTAAATGTTGTTCAAAATAAAACATGTAAATAAAATAACAGACATGATAGCATATTTTTCAATAAAACAAAGACTACAAAGAGGTTTATTTTATTCAATTAGTATTTTTTAAGGCTTCTAGAGAGTTAAAGATGCATAGGGCACAATATGGCTTAAATTGAGAGATTCTTAAAGGAGACAGACATTTTTGGTGTTTATTCAGATAGTCCATCTCACCCTATATTTACTTGATTTCCATATGTCTTCAGAACAATATAACTAGCTTGTTAACAGGCAAGGTGCCATTTTAACAGATGGTTGAGAGTGTAGAAACCAGAAGACCATGAATGAATATCATACGCGTTTGCTGAGAGCGTAAGTCCGAGTTGGAAACACCCAAACATCTGCCTGTCCTAAGGTTATCAACCTATGGTTGAGGGGATGTGCCATTGCTAATCTATTTTTTCAGCAGAGATGTTTATATGAAAACTCATCAGTTAATCACTAAAAAAGTCAACGAATATTCTGTTAGGGAGAAAATAAATTGCAAATTAATTTTTTGTCTTATAAAATTCCTCTAATTCTGTAAAATTAATGGAGCCAAAGGCTCTAGCTTTTTGCAGAGTAGTGACTTAGAGTTTTTGCAGTAGCTTGTAGGTACTTTCCCACAAACAACTGTGAACTCAAGATATAGCTGTATTCTTCCTCCAAGGAGTTCCGACCAACTTATTTTCTGTCCGTTTAAAAATGCTTTCAGCTATAATAAATAAGAAGCTTTTCTCAGTGGTCAAATGGCACAGCTTAAGGGAATGGGGAGAGAATCTTGCCACAGGAAAGTTATTACCTTTAAGGCTAAGTCTATTTACAATGCACTACAATAATTATTTCTAGTATTTTTTCTCTAACAAAACAATCTTTAATGCCATTGACTCCACCAAGATACTTTTTAAAATTTACTTGAATATAATTAAATCATAGCAGAGGGTGAGTCTTTTCGTGATTGATATACATAATGATCTCCATACAAAGTTGTTTTTTCATTAGAAAATTAATTTGAGCAGAATTTATGTATTATCATGATATTTTATTGATTCATACATTTCCCATCTTAGAATTTTGTTTCCTTGTCTGGTTATTAACTTACCATACGTTCAAGAAATAAAAACATTTGTATACTTATCAGCTTATTCTGTATTATATTCAATATATAAAACGTTATTTTCTTTGAACTATGACTTTTGATACAGTCCTACGTATTCTGTACAGATAATGATAATGGGTTATAAATACAATAATTATATATTACATTAATAGTTGCTTGACAGGGCCAAACAAAAAGCTTCTCTGACTGGATTTAACCTTTGTTGAAAAAATATATAATAATACGTATTATAATAGCATTTATTGTGTAAGTAATGATGAGAAAATTCTATAAGGGATACATATATTATTTGAGAGCACAAATTAACAGAAGGCCTTCTGACTATTTGTCATCCTGTTTTTTGCTTTTTGTGAGTCTGTAATACTTCTCATAGAGATACATCAGATCTAAAAGCAGACTGCAGAAGAACTATGAGTAATAAGCTGAAAATATTGGCTATTTATATGAAACATATTTACAATAATTTGCTACATTTTATCTGTTTTTAAAAGTGTTTGTTTCACACATATTTTCAAATCTCACAAAGTCTGAAAGCAGCATTTTTAACATTAATTAATATGTAATATTATTATGTTTGTTAGAATGTTGTCTAAATAGCTTCTGATTATACCTGTTATTTTATAATCTTAGGGAATAAAGATTTACAGAGAAGATCTTAGTAGAACTGAAGGACATTGATGCTTTTTTAAATAATCAAGACCTAAAACCAAATGGAGTTTTACAGAGCTAAAGATAGTATTTTGAATAGCATCTTCAAATGAACAAGACCACAGGTGTAGCAGCCCTAATACAGGTGGGAAGGATTCCAGTGTAATCAGCATTACACTTTTAGCTAAATTACAGATATTTAACCCAACAACAAGAAGATGTAGAGAATTTTACTTATTTTAAATGCATGTAAGCATATCACTATGTATGTAGTAAATATAACTTATTTATATAATTGGAAGCACTTGCCTGAAAGAAATTATTTACTGTGTTATTAAATTTGCTTGTTTTCTTAATTTTGCTTGTAGACTTCACAGACGATATGCTACTTGTAGTCATGAAAAGAATGCTTTTGTGAGTTTGTTTTGGAAGCATTTGTCAGCTATCTTAATGTTTATGTGAGATTTTACTTTACTTTTCATGGGGAAAGAAATTACACTTTACAAGACAAAAAATATAACAATATAATTACTTACTAAAACAAACAGTTATGAATAATCAATAGACGAAAATGTGTTTGTAAAAATTGATTTTATAAATGATGAAAATAAACAAAAATTCATTTTAATTGAAACATCTCATGTTAGCTAAAATCATAGTGGATTTTGAAAAAAAAAAGTTGCGTCTATTTATATAATTCATTTTTTTTCTCACTCATTTATAGTAACTATTTTACAATTAATAGACTTCATTGTCTTCATTTTGTTTCTTCAAATCATCTCAACCAGAAAGGTAATAAAATGTACACTTAAAAGGGATGCATCTCTTGATTTCAATATAAGTAATCGTGTATGTAAAGACACTTCTGAAGATAAATAATTTACTGAATCCTTGTTATTCACAAGCAGTCTTAATGTAAATATTCAGCAGAGAACACAAAATTCTTAATCACAGACACAGTATTACCCAGTCACCTGACACGAGTTTACTCACGGGATTGGACAGAAAAGCATCAGAAACATAGTCTGTTTTTTACTGGTGAAATTTTTCTATAGCTCTAATTTGTATTAAGTAACAGAAGAAATAGGAAGAAAAATGCAAGTGAGATAAAGAAATAAGTAATGGATAGCTTGTAATACATTATAAAGCTGTATCTGAGAACTGCATTTGCCTTGATGGTCAATTTCAGTATCAAAGGCAGAATTTTCTGTTTGCTTGTTTGTTTTTTGGTTGATCGGGGTTTTGTTTGGTTTTGCAGTTTGTTTTAAAAACAAATGAATAGATCACCAATGGTCTTGAGAAACCGAGCTTTATGAATGTGATTTAACAAAGCAATTCTCTGGAATGATGACATGTTTTTGAAAGATTGATCTTCAGCTGTATTAGATCAATGTCTCTTCTGCATTTATGACAAAAACATATTTTCTGGAGTAAACAGAATGATCATCTTCAGATGATCATGAGTAGTGGTTGCAGGTCAACAGATGTATAGAGAGCTTCAATGTATACAGCCTGCTGCTCTGTAGGGGACCCAGGTCATTTTTACCTCTGAAAGAACATGCAGAAAAAAACAAAAAGGCAAATCAGATTAAAGCACTGTTTCTTATGTGTCTACTAAGTAATATTCTAGATAAGTGTACAGAAGAGCATCTTTTCTGCCAAATTGCTTTATTCTGTTCAGATATTTATATGTGTTATTTCCACAAACAACATGATTAAAACCTGGAAGCTGTATCAGGAACATCACAGCATTTAATTCAAACAGTCCTGACAGGAAAGGGGTATAAATGATGGCAGCCCGGACTTTGGGCTCCACTTTGGGCTCACTTACAGAGAGGGTAGTAGAAAAGGGTTTTACTAGTTTGAAAAATGAGTAACTCCAGACAAGAGAGACCTGACCTCTTTCTCATGGTCTTTGTCAAGGAGATCTGTATAGCAAATGGATCTAATACTCAATTAATTCCTTACACCCATTCCTGAGATACATACCCATCAGTAAATAGATAATATACTTGCAAACTTAGCTTCATCCATTTCACGCTTCATATATTCTGTTAGGATAAACAGATATGTTTTGTAACTATGGGATTATTTTTTTTTCAGTAACTGACACATAATTTTTCCCACTGGAAAACTGACTTCATGTCTTAAAAACTGGTGATTCAAATGTCTTCCTTTTCTACCTATGCAAAGGTAGTGCAGAAAGCGTTGCTTATATTTGGAGTTCTGTTTACTGAAGCATTTCAGAAAGTCACTATTAACAGTTCCTAAAAAAATAAACCTTTGTGTTTAAATGTTAACTAAAGAATGAACTTCCCTATATAATCATTCAATCAAGCAGATGATAAATAGTTTCAAAGAAAACATAAAATGTGAAGTCCATTTTAGCATGTGATCCAAGTTCATAAAATACGGTGAATATTTTGCTGTTTATTTTAATGTATTTCTTTATTAACTTTACTTAAATTTAGCTACTTTTGAGTTATGTGTGTGTCAGGTATACTTTTCTCTTCACTAATGCTCTATAATAGTCTGTAGTCAGCAAAGAAATGGCATTGGGCTAAAAGAAACTAATTTGTCATAAAACCTTCCTATCTGACCCCTACACCTAGACACTGCTGACTACAAAGATAGTCTGGCTGAGTAAGCTTGAACTAGACATCTAACTTCTATATATTAGAAGTTAAGATTTACACTTTAACCATATAATTATATTAAACTACTGATCAATACTATTTTCTATTACATCACATAATGCTGTAAAATTACTAAAGTTTAAAAAAGTTGAGCGGATGTAGTAAAACAATGCAGACTACAATCTAATTTTATTGTTTGAATATAATACAGTATTTTCTCACTTTGGTTAATAACATTAATTTTTAATTTGTGAGATTGATTTTAATTATTAAAAATAAAATAAATAAAAATGAAATCTTATAAACAGAATATGGATTCATTAATACAAAAAGCAGTAACATTTTCAGGCTTGCTTCACTGATATTTGCATTTTTGCAGATAATCCCTAAGCTCTTTCTTATTTCCCATATAAAGGTGGAAACTGCTTACAGTTCTTATTAAATCAATGGTTCTCTGGAGAATGAAATAACCAGGATCCCAATAAATTAGATATTCAAAACTAGGTAGGCATTTGTCACAAAAAACTTTCATCAAAATATTTGTAGCAGTTCAGTTGCAAGGCAACAGAAGGGCCAACTATTACTATGAATAGAAACACATGCTCTCTATTGGGTGTAATGTCAAAGTGTTGGCAGTTGATGGGGAATGCAGTGGTAGCCTCTGTGAGAAGAGGTCGAGGACTGCCATGGCGCTGAACACAGCCCATTGCAGTCATTGCTACGATGGACTCACAGCTGAACCCATCAGTCAAGTGTGTGGCGCCTCTGGAAAAACAGGTTTAACAAAGGGCAAAATGCTGCACAGGCAATGAAGTGTGGGGAAAATATGAGAAGCAACCCAGCAGACACCAAGGTCAGAGGTGGCAGAGGAGGCGATCCAGGTGCTGAACAGAGATTCCTCTGCAGACAGGAACAGAGATTCCTCTGCAGACTGTGGCGCAGACCATAGTGGAGTAAATATCCACACTGTAGCTCATGAAGGAGTTGGCACCAGAGCAAGTCAATATTACCTGAAATACTGCCTGTGGAGAGCCCACACTGGAGAAAGTTTATCCTAAACGACTGCGGTTCAGGGTAGAGGACCCATGTTAGAGCAAACATGTGAGGAAGAAATGATAGAGAGGTATTGTTATACGCCTCGCTCCCCATCCGTCTGCACCACTTGGGGTAGGAACAGTGGAACTGGG
>WEIS01032599.1:14589-52467 GCA_013389965.1 Todus mexicanus | reverse complement strand
GGGAGGAGGTCCCACAGAATCGTGCTACACGTGGAAGCTGCTCACAAGGAATCAGCAAAGCAATCCTGCTGCTGGAGAAATGCGCTAAAAACCACCTGATCTTGTCACCTGCTTGTGGCTAAAGGGGGGTGCCAGAATTGCTGGTATCACCTGAACTTCCAGAAGCCCTGAGGTCACGAGCTGCATTTGCAAAACAAAATCAAAAGCAAGGGGAAGACAATTTTTGAGACAGCAAAGACTGAGGTATAAATAAATTACTTGAGGTTGTGTTCCATCAGTCTATACCTTTAGGGCTGGACAGGTGAGTTCTCACACACTAACTGTATTTTTCCCACAGGCTTATCAAGGGCTCTTCAATACATAAAGCCAAGAAAACTGTGATCTATAGGGAAAGATCCTGATTCTGTTTAACATCAGTGGCAACCTTTGTTGCTGCACCAAGCTATGGAGAGCATCGTGTGACATTTTCATATCTAAATGCAACCCTAAGAAGCCCACCAGTGAGTTAACTGCGAACAGCTGAAATCACTGGTGCTGACAGGATTATGTCTGAAAATATTAGCGTGTTCAAATTTGGAGGCTTGCTGGAGACTTTTCTTGAAGACAAAAACAACCCTTAACGAATTGAAAATGGATCTGGTGGGCTTACAGTGCTAAATAAATAACAGCAGAATCAAAGAACTTTGAGGATGACAAGATTTTCTAGGTCACGTTGTCTTTTTTTTTCCCCCTTGGCCAATGCAGAGTGTTTTGTAGAGTGTAGCCTTGAGACCTCCTTCCAAACCAACCCTAAATGTTACAAGCAATGCAGTTTGACAACTGCTTAGTGAATACACACAGGCATTGGCTTTGTAGGTGCTGAAGCTGTACAGCTTTTAATCTAACAGTAGAGCTGTTAATCTAAGCAAGTATGTTTTGAATATTTATTACCTTTTTAAGAGGAATGAGCTTAGGAAAAAAGTGTCTGGAAGCAGATTGTGAAGAAAATCCCTCCCTGAAAAGGGATGTACAATCTTCCCTCCTAACAACCCTGACCCATTGCTCCCATCTTCTCCCCCTTCTTATCCTCTCCTGGTTAGGGTGAGACAGCCCAGATGTGGAAGAGCAGATAGACATGGACCTAGTGCCCTTTCAGTGCTTCCATATAAAAAACTTGGAAAAAGTGGCAAAACTGGACTTCGCTGCCTAAAAGCCAGAGCAGAGGCAGAACCAGGCCTGCCGTGGGAGGTAGAGGAAAGAGAGTGCTGCCAACAGAGGGCATAGCATGGGCCTGGGGTTTCTGGAGAGTCAGGTCCATTCCTTCTTCTCAAGGAGAGGAATGAAGCTTCTTTCTTATCTCTCGTGACTCTTTTGTTAAAGACATTGTGCAACTGTAGGAAGCTGCCATGAGGAAAGTGTAAATATGTTGCAAAACACAGGCTTAGTGTAGCATCTGTCATCCCCTCTGAGTCAGGTGATGATCTCAAAGAATGGGCCATCATGGAGGCAGATTAGAGAGGATGGATAAAGCACATCTTCCAGGAGGCAGCTGATTCCTACAGAGGTATCCTAGCCGGGAGACCTGGGCTTTCAGCTCAAAAATCCTATTCTGACAAAGTGAAGTAGGCTTAGAAGAGTCTTCTTGTCTTCCTCCATAAGACTTGAAGGCAAGACATGGCTTCACCAGAAGTGTTTTACAAAATCCAGGCTATTTCAGTCCTGGTAATAGACTTCTGCATTTTATGGATGCTTATGTCCAAGACACAACCTTATTTCTTATGACCACATTCAAAACACTCCATTTTCAGGCAAATCCACTCTTAGACTCCCTCACTGACCCTTGAGGAAAAGGGAATGGGACAGGAGGTAGTTTTGGGTGCTATGGGCTTGCTGCTGTGCCACAGGGACTCTGAGCCCAGCACCTGCTCCAGCAGTGACCACCTTGGGTCTTGCCCACTGCAGGGTGATGGAGTGAAGCATGGTTAGGGCAAGGCTGACAGAAAAGAGGAAGAATGAAATCCAGCAGCCTGAGAGACAGCAGCAGCAGGAGGCCAAGAAGAGGTTATTCCCCTGATACATCTCCTCTTCCCCCTCCTCATCACACCAACAACCTCTTTAGCTTCACACGGAGGTTGTGAGGATTCATTAGTTAATGTTTGTGAAGCGCAGTGTAGATGGAGAGAGCTATGTAAGTGCTAAGTATTATTATTATTACAGAGAGTTGCTGTTAAGGCAATGGATATGCTCTTAAGTGTCATTTCATATTTAATTAACGTACAATAATTGTCTTCCTAAACCTGCAGGTAAATCTTTATTCCTGACATTTCCTTTAAAGAGACATTGCAGCAGAGCTGCTGTTAAAGGGCCTCCTCCTTGCTGGTCTCGCCTGGGGAGGAGTGGGATTAGCTGGGAGCAGGGGAAACAGATTCACCAAGGAAAGCAGGGTAGCAAGGGGTTTTTGTCCTCTCCACTGCACCCCTGTGCACACACTCTGCAGCCCCATGGCGAACTTGAGTTTCAGTCACTGATCTGACCTGAAAGATTTGCTTTGCCAGCCCTGACGGAGGTGGGTGCTGCGCCCCAGGGCAGAGCTACTCAGAGCTGCTTCTGGACCTGGTGAAGAACATGAGTCTGCAGCCTTTCCCCAGGGTTTCCCCTGGGGTCAGGCTATTGGTAGCTTCGTCTGAGCACCACACGTGTCTTCTAAGTAACTAAACCTGGCTGCAGGGGTGCACCTTGCCGTTACCGGTAGAATTAAAGAAATAAAAAAGAGGATTGAGAAGCATGAAAGGACAGTACTGGGAATTTCCCTGCTATTTTTCAGGGACATCTTTGCCAAGAAATATTATTCTCAGAGCTAGGCTACGTATCTTTTACTGACAGAGGGAAGCAAGGAGGAATCATCTGTGGGGCCATCTGCTCCTCTAGCAAACGGGAAGGGGAAGCCACCTCTCCCACCTCCCAGCGATGTTTGCATTTTCAAGAGAGACAGGGGAATTAAAAAAAGAAGCAGTCCGTCATTAACACAGAAGTAACCCGCCTACAGGAGACACAGGAGGATGCCTGGGCTCTTTGTGTCTCTCTTTCTTACCCAAACACTTCTCCTCTCTAAGATTTATTGACAAATCAGTGCCCGTTATAGGCATGTCTCCCCAAAGCCCAAAGGACTTTTCCTTAGGTTGCTCCCGGGGTGTTCAGGGGAAGTCACAGATGTTGTGGTGGCAGCACCAAGCCCTGAACCTTTGTCTTTGCCATCCCCTTCCTGGTGGCAGGAAGGCAGAGGCAGCAGCCTCCCCACCCTGCATTGCTCTCCGCTTATTCCCATGCACACATGTGCCCCTCCTGCCCCCACAACAACCCTAATGTGATCATCTGAATGTTCCTCATCAGAGCTAAGTGCTCTGAAGGTCACAGGTGATAAAGCTCACACCACCACTGAGGACCAGGCTTTCCTCCAGCTATGGCCTCATCCTCACCCTCCCCTTCTCTCCCTAGGGCCCTGGAGGCAGCAGAAGTGACAGGGCCCTGGGAGCTTGCTCCTCACTCCCCCCTCCAACCTCCTCCTTTCTTCCTCCGCTCTCATTTATTTCAATTTGCTATGCTTTCCTCCAAGGCTTTCAGCATTAGCTGAGGAGGGGGAGAGGAAGGAGAGGAGAGGGAAGAGGAGAGGGATGCTTTTATGGTGGAGAGCTGGGAAAACCCCTTTGTTGCACGGCTGGGTGGTGTCCTGTGGGCAATTTGGGCTGCAAAGTGGAGGGGAGATGACAGCAAGCAAAGAGCTGCACAGGAGATGCAGGGGAGGATAGATGTCAGCTGGCAGCTCGTAGTGAGATTTTAAAATGTAAACTGAGATGTAAGGTCAGACTGGGGGTCACAGGAAAAACGGCCAATTTCTTAGGCTGATTTCAGGTGCAACCTCTCGCAGTTCAGAACATAAGAGAGGTCAGCAAACCGGCAAAGTGCTGTCAGGACCTCAGAATGCTCTTGTGGCATCTTGGACCACCACAGCTGACTATTTCATTGCCAGTTTAGGGGAAAGAGGACCATGTGTGCTCAGGGATAGGTGGCTCTGAAGCACTGGAAGGTTTAGGGCATGGGCCAAACTGCTATGCGAGAGGGATGTGGGTGAAATTCAGCCTTGGTGCAGGGACCACATTCCTGTGATTTGCAGCTAAAGGGGAAGCAGCACTAATCATTTTCTCCGTGCCTCATTGATTTTGCTTTCTTCCTAGATTCCCAAATAGCTTCACTTCCCAGAAATACCTTTCACAGATTCCTCCTGTCCTAGCAGACCTGGGATCTGCATTTGCCACCTCCTGCTGCCCTTCCTTTGTCTGTGGCATCACCCTTTGCCACATAGAAGCTTTTGTACAAGTCACAGAGGCAGTCCAGACTACCAAAAAACTAATGTTTTCCAGATCACACCAACCATTTAGTCCTTCACAAATGCAATTTAAGGTACAAGCTCTGCCCTTCCAGACCCTGCAATTCCCAGACATGGCTCATGATCCATGCGTGGCACCCCCTTCAGGAATCAGACTGATGTATGACGTTACTACTATCCAAAAGCCTATTTCCATGACTTCTTGTCCTGTATGTGTCCTCAGGAGATCCCTGGGGAGATGTTTAGCTCTTTCATTCCCTAAGAATCCCTTCACAATAGCTATAAGAAACTCCCCAGTTTCCAACACCATTTTCTTGTGAGTTGGTTTTATTCCTTCTACTCACTCAGCTGTAGTCTAGAAAGGAGAAGCAGGGGAGATGTACTTGAGGAAGGACAGACCTAGAGAAGACACTTGAAGTTAGCATATAAAATCAAAACCTGAGACCATTGAAAGCCTGAACAAACAGATGACAAATCATGTATATACTGACTGCTGACGTGATCTTCTATCTGACATACTGAATTATAGCATGAATTTTTAATCCATCTTTGGGGAAGAGATTGAACCAACCTCCCTCTCTAGAAACATATCCTATGCATTTTGGATATTGCTGTTAGTTGGTATGATCAATGCTCTCTTTTCCCCAAGAGCTTTCTTCAGTAGTCTCCATCCTGCATTGCAGGTTGTCCAATAGAAAACTGGAACAATGATAAAGAAGGAGAAAGAAAGAAAAAGAGGAAACTGTATGTTCACATCACAACAAATCTTAACAACAGATGGAAGATAATGTCACCACCAGTTCTAAAGGTGGGTACAAAAATATAATGAATATACCTGTGTTTCCACATCGTCCAGAAAGCAGGCGAGCACCCAAGAATACAATAATACTCAGACCAATCTATCATTTTCAGGATATAAGTGTGTTTCTACCTGTTAAAGGGAAAGGCAAGAGAGAGAATCCAGTTGCTATGGAAATCAGGCCATCTCCATGGGAATTCAGAAAGTAAAGTATCTTCTTGGCCAGTAAATCAGACACTGAGCAGCTTTTTCTTGACCATGGCATTGAACAAATCTGAACTACTCACAAGACACACCATTTCCCCACCACTACTGTCCTGTCTCAATGTCAATTGAATTAATGAAGAATTGGGTTCTTTCTGGAGTTAAGAACTTGTTTTGTGGGATGTTTATGTGACAGTGTCTCTTTGCTTTACCTTCTGCCATTGGGATATAGATTTATGTGGGTGGGAAAAAATAAATTATTGTGTTTGCAGTTCAATAAATGGTTTTGCTTTCACCTTTGTTGCTGTGGAATAAAAACAGCGTTAGGTAGGTACACAGGGAATAAAAGGAATAAAATCACATTGAAGAACACCAGTAGGAACACCTGAGAATGTTGTGCAAGTCCATGTCTTATTCAGGACTCCTCTCTTTTCATTAATAGAATATTAAAGAGTATTCCAGGTTTGGCTGAGGGAACCATCCCTTTACCACAGGTGAGTGTCATCAGTTCTGCTGCTCCTGGGCACAGGTGATTGCTCAGAAGTTGGGGCCCCACAGAAGACCCCGTGCACAGGTCTCCCTGAAGACCACTGGTTCCCGCCTCTGGTTTTGCTCTGGTGTCATTGTATGGAGGAAGTTAAGAAGCTCAGAGATGAGGAGCATCATGAGATGCTTTTCTGCAGAGCTCTTCCCTTTTGTCATTATTTTTAATTGCCAGTGGGCTTTTGGTCCCTGGAGCCCCGGAGACTGGATATTGCCCTGCTGAAGTCAAAGGAAGCTTTGACATGAACGCCAGTGCGCAGACAATTGGCTGATGGAAAGCAGGTGATGGATTTACAGTGCTGAAATCCTTGCTTTGACTGCTACGCAAACACCATATATTATACCCATAAGTCCTGTATAAGCCAAGAAGATTAAAAAACACCTTGTAGAAAAGATCCCTGGTTGGATATGCCTTTGTTCAAGGGGAAGACTGCATTGTGGTGCAAATGCATGAATGTCATTCAGCACCGTTAATGGGGCTTTATTTGAATACATCTCAGTGGGTAAGTAAGGCTCTCAGACAGAAATGCCTATCTGGTATTCGCATGTCGGAGAACACTGCCTGACATTGATGGAAAGCTGTTTGATGTAGTTTCATCTTTCGATTCATTTAGATTTTTAGAGCTCAGGCTAAGTCGCCCAACTTAATTTGCAATCATTTATAGTAAGGGTTAAGTGAAGGTCACAGGCTACTCTCGTTTAGAGCGAAACCTCTGCAGTACTTGCTTGCTTTGACCTTTCCAGTGTTTTCTGATTCCACTGACCAGCTGTGCTCTTTATAGCACTGTTAACCTGTGAGCAATGTGTGGATTGGTCATCTCCCACAGTAATGCAGACAATTTTAAAAGGTTGAAGAAGTTGAGAATATTCCCAGCAAGAGCACGTACCGAATCCCTAGGAACAGATTTTGTGTGTGTGTGAGGAGCTTCCTGCTCTGCAAAGTGTGCATTAGAAATAAACTGAAGAGAATGCAAAACAGGGCTGTACACGGATGTAACCAGGTCACCTAAGTTCAGACAGCTCTGGCTGCAGGTTATCTCAGCAATCAGCTCAGTGGAGAGAGTGCTTTAATACAAATAAGGATCCATGCTTTCTCAGAGCTCTAAAAAATAATATTTAAAAATTCCAGTAGTAACACAAAGCTAGAAACTCACGTTTTCCAAACTTCATATGCGGAACCCTGGAAAATGTGAGGTTTCCACATAACCGGAGTTAAGAGTAATGAGTGCTGAGTGTGTAGTGGATGGGATGTGCACTCTCATTTCAGCAGTGCTCAAAATGTAAAATCCTTTTGATCCATGCCCCATCTCTTTTATGCTCTATTTCTGGGCCCCTTCTCCCGATCCAATTCCTAGTTTTTCAACTCTGAATTCATGAGGAGAAATGGAAAAACTGTAATCCCAGGCTGCCATAGTGAGTGGTCTCATCTTCCCAGCATTGTGCCTTCTTCCAGGGCAGTGGCTGGTCTCAGATGCCTCCTAATCATCAGCTAGCTCTCAGACATCTAGCTTTTTAGTTTTTCCCAATGCCACAAATACCTAGAGAAGGGAAAAAGTGGACAGTTTATTCTGAGAAATGAGAGGGTCTTTATTTCATTGTGATACACTCTAAATATGCAGGAAGAGTCAGAAGTCTCAGCTTTTGCCCTAGGACTTGAGACTGCCACAGACTAAGCCTCTGACTCCAAGACCTGTATAGAAGAGCACTGGGAAATCACTCATCATTAAAAATTCAAGTTGCCCAATACACTGGTCAAGGGCTGACAGTTTTTCCAGTCTTTGACTCTGAAAAAAAAAAAAAAAAAAAAAAAGGAGCAGACTGGGAGGTAGAGCCCCCCTCCACCTTCTGAGTACCTCAGTGAAGGTCCATGGGCTTCTCCAGCTTTCCCCACCCCAACACTGCCAGGAAGAGCACAAAAATGCCCTTTGCCTTTCCAGACCACCTTTCAGTGTGGCAGGGAAAGTGCTGGTGTTACACATGCTGATAGCGATAGTACATGATATGCAGTCAGCAGTTTGTTGCAATCAGAGCTTCTGCTGAGCACGTATAAAGCCTGCCCCTTTCCTGTTAATTGAATGTAAGCCCTTTGGTACTTTTCTCTCTTTGATCTCACTTCGAATGAGACGTAAGGCTATTAAGGCAGAGGAACTGGGTGAGTACAATGCTAGCAGTAATCTGTGTCAGGATGAAGGGATGTTACGCAAGAGACTAGGAATGAGATGGAGCGTGATTTTTTTCCCTCCTGCATTTTCTGATCTAATCCCAAAGGGTGCTTTTTAATATTCACCGGATAGCAACTACAAAGCGGTAAAACTGATGGACATAAGGGGAATAAATCATGTAACAAACACGCATAAAAAAGCTCGTTTGCACCAAAACACCCCTACATCTCTACGGCAAAGACTACCTGCTTACCAAGGAATATAAGTGACTCTTTGAAGCAAATGCACATTACTGCATTGGACATGCAGCATTACTGCTCTAAATACTAGGGCACACAGTGCTACAGACAATTGCTGATTGTATTGAAACTAAAATAAGAAGAAATGCAAAATAAAAAGATTAGAAAATAATTATTCGATTCATTTTGTAGCTGAAGCAATTACTGTTTGGACTAGAGATGACTTGTAGGTGAAACAGTTAGGTCTGCGACAGAAAGTGCAGACACAATGTTAATAGTTAAAATGTCAGTGTTAAGCTTCATTAAAACAAAAAGCCAGCTCTCTACCCTGGTTCTGTGAGCACTTACATAACATGCTACATATTTCAAAGCAAGTTATAAAATTAGCTAGTAAGTGCACGTAACGCCTCTTGGAAGCACTGGAGGTGAATGTACTCCACCTCTCAGACAGTGTTAGGTATATTGTAACATCCTGTCTTTCAGATTTAGGGATCTAAAAAGCCTAGGAATCTGTTTGGGGGATCTATGAAAAAGCTTATTTTCAATCTGAAAGGATGTTGAAGGTAGTTATTATTTCATCATTAAAGTTCATTATAATTTTTTTTTTGAAATGTGTTCCTAAAAACCTGGGAATAGAAAAACTAAAGAAAGGAGAACAAAACCTGAAACATTTTGGTCTGCTTCTGTCTGGTTAAAAAGTAAACAAGAGAAAAGTTATTCAGAACAGTTAAAAAACCTCACGGAAATCTTAAAATAACAAAGGCCATTTTTATCCAGCTCAGACCAGAGCAGAGGAGAGGATATACTGAACAAGAGTGGCAATTCCTATGTGCTACAGATCCTCGTGCCCAATGCAAATCTGATCACACATTTTAGCAGCTGCAGCCACTGGTCCAAAGGCCCTCTTCTTCTGCTTGCTTGGTGCCTTGCAGCTTTCCACTCTATCTCCACCTGGTTTGGTCAGAGCAGGCTGGATGGGCTCTGGTTACACTACAGCTTTTTCCATGTTCAGCAACTGCTGCAGTGACCTGAGTCTCTGGTGACACATTTTAAGCAGAGAAATGTGTTCCTGCATCTCCTTTGACTGGAATGGGCTCTGCCACAAGGCAGCAAAGCCTTGTTCCTCTCTAGCCCCTCTCCTTTGACAGCTCTTTGGTGCAATGTCTCTTCTTGACTACTCTGGAAAATCTGGAGCCCAACCCAGCACAAGTGGGAGTCCTGTCCTATTACTGATTTAAGACAATGGCAAAATCTCTTCACCTGAGCCAGGATGATCCACCAAGCTCACACCATTAATGTGGTTGGTTTCATGGAGCTCTCCTGCCAGCACAGTCATCCCCTCCTTGCTTGTATGTGGGAAAACACACCTACATGCAGCAAGTCCTGAGCCTCCCTTTAACGGGCAGAGCTTCCTGATGAGTGGTTTGCCTGTCTATTTTCAAAATGTAATCACATGTAGATTAAAAATAGCATCACTCTGACTTCCTTCCTGGGAAATCAAGTTCCAGTGCTAGGAAACTAAACATAATGTTAAATGTTATCATCCAACTAATCATGTTTTACCTATGTTGGTATTCCATCTCAATCCATATAATTTTTCTGGTGTGAACCCAGGTCAGTTTTGCATATGTCCAATCTATTTTATATATACATGTTCACTCTATTTGCACACTCAGATGGGAGACATATGCCTCTTCTCATTTGGGCAGGCCATCGTGTTATTAAAATGGAAATGTGCATACTTTGGGATCCAACTGCAACATATGTTTAAAAATGAAAGATAATTCTTTACTTGTAACTACCAGAAGAACTCAGAGCTTTTGACTCCATGTGTAATTACCATGAGACCTTAACAGCTTAATTCACTAGGTAATTACATGGTTATTTTTTGTTCTATAAAAGGTAAAGAGGTAACATTTAATTTACAGGGTGCTGCATAATCCTGTAATTACTTGGTAATTTCCGTGTCGTCACACAATAAAAGCAGGGGCCTTTCCATGGTCCAGATATGACTTGATGAAAAGTCAAACTGTATTCATCATTGTCAAGAAAATTGGAGGATTTCTTTGCCACCTTCAGATATGAAGTTGAGAGAATGAGAAGTTGAGAAAATGAAAGACATGGGCCTTCAGTGTAATTACAGCAGTTTGCGAATAAGAAACTTCCTTCCTCGGTCAATGTCATCTCTTGCCCTTCAGCTTTTTGGAGAACCAACATCCCCCTGGGTTCAGGCTCTCCATGCTTCTCTTTTCTTGCTTCATGCTATTGCAGCCCATATATTAGAGCTAATGTCTAGAAGGAAAACCTGTGATATAGGTTTTGTTTCTATTACTGGTTGATTATTGTCTCTATTGCCCAATAGCTAGTTTGGTTGTGAGAATAATTTCTCCAGATCTCCACGTAATGGAACAGCAGTGATTACAAGAAAGACAGCAATTCCTGCCAGAAATGAACTCAGAGCTCTTGTTAAGAGCTCTTCACTCACTGCTCTGAGCTGCCTGACCTGGAAGCAACTGCATTGCTAAAACACCAGAGATGACATTTCCAACCGTACAATGTCATGTGTGTCCTTGCTCCTGCCACACTGCTCTCAGGATCCCCCCTTCTTTCCCTGCTCCTCCAGCACAGTATTCAGGGCTTCATTCAGGGTGTCTAAACATCTTATACTGCCCTTTCCACTTCATCTATAGACTTAACCACTATGTCTTGTTAAATGCAGCTTTGGCAAATACACACATCCTATGTACCCAGAAAAGATCAGCAGAGTTTGGTTACATCCACATCACTTTCCCCTGCAAATTATGTGTTCAAAAAGGCAAGCTCCAGCCCTTGAGAAGCACTGGGCACCTGCAGTTTCCATCACCTTCAAAGGCTTTGGGGACACCCCACATGCCTGTGCTTGGGCCTGTGGTATGACATTTGTGCTCAGGCAGAGAGGCAGCGTGAGAAAGTTTCTCTCCCCAAAATCCCATAGGAGGCTTCGTCCTGGGTTGAGCCCACAGCAAGGAGAGCAGCACACATTTATATAAATAAAAGTAGCACCTGCAGTTACTAACAATAAAATAAAGAGCCTATTAATCTTCATGTTTCAGGATATCAGCAGCTAGTGCCAGGAAATCATCTCCCACAGCCTGGGACCGCAATGTGCAATTGCCTAGGTACAGTCACGAGGATCTCTTCCTTTCCCTGGACTGTCCCTTTTCCTCTCTGATGATGTAATTTTTTCCATGTTGTCCTCTAAGTTGCAGTGAGATCTTGCTTGTGAAGAGCAGGTACAATCAAGCAGCAAACGATGTTTCTAAGGCACAGCACTAACAGTATATAGCACAGCCCTGATTAAAAAAACATCCTTATTCTGCCCATATATGTAGGCATCCACTCCCTCCGCTCTTGACACAATAACCCATGAAAACTGCGGCCTAATGCATTAATAATCCACCAGTAAAGGTCCCAAAGTGCCCATTGACATTATAGCCATTAAGGTGCTACGTGTCAATAACAATACATAGCACGAGAGCAGACACTCTGCCGGCATGTGTGCGAGCGCGCATACCCTCTGCTGTTTAATCCTACACAGTGTTTTTCTGAGTCGCATCAGCTCCTCTCTGATCTTGGGGGACTAACATGACAAAAATCCCTTACGACTGCTACTGTGCGCATTTAACAAGGAAGAAAGATCTGTTTCAGCCCGGGAAGGATGGAGCAATTCTAAGCCTGCTGCCTCTCACACGTACAATAATTTATCTGTTTGACACAGCCTGACCACAACAGCGTTGTTGCACTGTTAATTTCGATGGCATTTTCTGTCAACACGAACAGAGCGGTGCCCTCCTCTGGGATGCCAACGCTCCCTAGATCTAGGCGTCTTCCTCACAGGTGGTGATATTCCATGTAGGCCTATAAAAAGCAAAATTAATTGTGTCTGCACACCCACACACTTTCTTAAAATACCACTAATATTTTACATTTCTCTAGCGTCTTTTATCCTAGAAGTTTAGGAAGCACTTTGAAACCTGAAGTCTACGGATATCACCCCCACTCCCTGAGAAAAGAGCCTTGTCTGCTGTGCACGGTGGCAGCTGCTTGGCAGCGCTTCACAGCCACCAGCAGGTCAGGACAGGACATGAAGATGGGTCTGTTCATCTCTTGAGGAACAGCTGATGAGCAGAAGGCAATTTGAAAGAAGTGATATAAAGGATCAACTCCTACCAGATTATAAGGCTGTTTAAAAAGAAGTAATTTTCAAAAGGAGCAGCTCCCTGCAGCATTTTCTAGACTCTCCACCGGGACTTTGCCCTGGTGTGCACGAGGGTGCAGGGTGGCTGGGTTAGGTGAGCTGTGTGCCAGGAGCTTAGCAGAGTGCACCAGCCCCCGGGGTCATTAGGGCATCAGGATGCAGAAATTAATAATTTGAAGTGTTGTTATTACTCCTCTCATTTTTTTCTTCCTTTCTACACATCCTTTTGCTTAAAACCCTGCGCTCATCGATCCTCCAAGTGGGGCTTATAGATATTGGCTCAAACATAGCTACAAGACGGTTACGGGATTTCTTCTCCTCTTCTCTCCTTAGAGGTGGGTAAGTAGCTCCTGTAAGTACTCCTGCATGATTCTTTGCTACAGCTGAATGCTGCTTTCCCACATTGGAAACCCACACCTTAAGATGTTCCTGAATGTCCCCTCATCTGGCACATTTTGCACCTCTTGAAGGTGTAAAGAAGGAGCCATGATTCTGAATCTGGAGCTGGGACATTCAGTGTGGCTTCTCCCCCATTAACATGATGGACTGCAGAAGTGGAAAGCAACGTGAGCAGTAACAAGAGGTTGTCAACAACATTCAGGCACCAGCTAATTTAACAGAGTGCTGTGCACACACCCATCAAGGCTCCGTTGTTGTACATAGGCTTTAAACAAAACGTAGATACTGGCTGTGAAAGGCAAGAGGTAATGTCACCCTCCTGAATGCTACACGAGCTGACTTGGGGAATGAATAACAACTTGAAAAGTCATTCCTGAAACTTGCAGAAAGCCTTGCAGGCTGCCCAGCTAAGTATGAAGGAGCACTGCTCCTCCCTGAGGGTGGGAGCAGCCATGGATGGAGGTAGGGAAGAATGAGGAGGAGCAGGAATTAGACCAGGGCAGGAGAAATCAGAACAGCCCAGCAAGAGGGAAAACTGGGAACCTGGTAAGTGGTCTTTAGAAGACAGAATTGGGCAGAAGAGGATATCTCTGTCAAATCTAGTATAAAACTAGCTTTTGCAGGGTACTCAATCTTCCCAAAGGGAATCTGCCTCAGGAAAAGAGATGAGCTTCTCAGAGTGGACTACAGACATCAGTGGCACTTGTATGTGGCCCATCTCAAGCCTCAGTGACTCCTTCTGGGGCACAGGGGCCTAGCGGAGATGCCCTTTACTTCTTACAGGGCCAGAAATTGCCCAGACAACTCTGGCTGCAGAGGCAGGTTGCTTGTCTATTACTATATCTACCGATCATGACCGAAACAGAAATGTTGCAGAAATCAGCTTGCTTTTGTCCCCTCTGAGAAGGCACACACAATCTGGGCTGACAAGCCAGAGAAAGTGCAGGAGTGTTTTGGGTCTTGTGGTTGGCTTCCCCTAACCCAGTGCTATAGCAAAGGGAAAACTGAGCTGACTTTCTGAAAGGGCCAGAGCAAATTACAACACTCTGCTGTGCCCTGAAGTTGCAAGGAAGCAGAAGCACATCATGTTGCTGGCCCACAGCAGAGGAGAGCGACAGTGAAAGAGAGATCTGTTTGGCTACTCCGTGACACTGAATTTAAAAAAGGAAAGATTGCTTGGTCCAACCAAGCGAGAAATCTTCTGCATTTTCCCAGAATATTCGTTCATGACTTGGTTAACCCTATGATTAACCCTAGGCCAGGCATCAGAAGCTCTGCTCACCAGAGAAGGAGGAATGTGAAATATTGCTTATTTCATTCTCAGAGAGAGAAAAGGCCAAGCTACAGACCTGCTGACATGACCAGTCCACTTTTAGATTTTAGGGGAATGACAGTGTGCTGTAGAAAGCCTGAATCAAACTTCCAGAAATTGCAGTAAGGTTAGAGGAAAGCAAGCAAAAAGCTTTGCAAGAAACTTCCTAGTTTCATCCACGCAGGCTGCCAGGAAGAGAAGACAAGAAAGAAAGAGGGTAGGGGTCTGAAGTAGAGGGTGTTCACTGTGTTGGAAGCCGCTGGATATCAGGTGCAATGTACAGCACTTGGCCCACATCCTGTGCTTTCATTGCAGCCAACGGCATTTTAAGCAGGTTGATACAGATGTAATTGAGATTAGGAACTGGCAATGTGTGTATTTGCTATATGAAGGCAGTCAAATTTGTTCTGGACATCAAGGGAGCCACTGACTCCCACAAGTGGAACATCTTCCAAGAAGTGTTGCTGCTTCGAACTTCATGGGTCACTGCCCATCACTTCTGAACTTTGTGAGATTTAAAAACCCCTCAAGGATATTGAAAGTATTCTGCTTCTAAAAAAGCAGTAACAGCAAAAAAGTTGAAGGCTTGCGATTCATTCTGCAGAACTGGGAAGAGAGATTTCAGCTAGTCCAGCCTCTGGCATAAGATCTGCAAGGTAGACCCAAGACAAGGAATGGGAAACTGGTCATGCTGGTGGGAGCAAACATGCACTGGAAGTGATAGACAATGTATTTGCTCTTGAAGAGTATTTTCAGGACAGCAGTAACGCAATCCAGCAATGTTAAACAGGTGTTTTACGGCCCTGATATCCTTCACAACATCAAGCAAGTTCACTGTGACTTGCTGGAGCTGACTGAAGTGAGTTGGTCTCCCTTCGCAAGGTTTGCTTCAATTCTTACACAGATGCCAATGTCAGTGTGAGGCTTGCTTTGAGGTCACACCAAAGGGTAAATCACTCAGGCTTTCTTGTGTTACACAGCAGGGGGTGGGATATTTATCAAAATTCTACAGACCTGCTTTTTTTCTTTTTTTTTCCAAAACATGGTGAAATCCACATTTGACTCACCCTTCCCACCCCAATTCTGTGAACAAACCTCATCTGAACTTTGAGTTAATTACCCAGACACAGCTGGTCTGGCTTGCAGTGCTGCTGTGGATACTTCAAATGGTGGTAATTTCTATAGGAAAAAGGGGATGCTGAATTTTGCTGAACATACACCATTTTTGCCAGCTTGCCTGGCCATCTGTAAGAAGCTCTTGCTATAAGAGTTTGGCACATTGATGCTCAGCTGGTCACAATACCAAAGGACCTTGGACAACCTGTGGCTGTTGAAATACTGCCCAAAGACACTTCCTCAGTACTCCCAAATCTACAGCTGTTTTTGAAAGCATTCACCCATGGAGCAGATGCAACTGGCTTCAACTCAATTCTATGCATGGAAGGGGCACTGCTGTGGTTTGCTGCATATACTTCAAAGCCTGGTAAATGTTTCTCCTTTGCCTGTTTACATAGATCCTGAGAAGACTGGAGAGATCTAAGCATAGGTGCATCCCAGCTCTCTTACGAAGTACAAGCAGGTGTGCTTTGATCTGAGGTCTAAATGTCTGCTCACATGCAGTTTGAGCTCCATGGTTTCCTTGGTGTCCACGTTGCAGATGGCAAAGGTTACACGTGCAACCCTAGCATAAGAAATGTACAGAGGAGTGTTAGAGGCAGGAAAGGACTCTTAGGTGCTTTAATCACCTTTATGCTCCATCTCCTGATATGTGCACTTGGTATAATGAGATTCTTTGATATGAAACCTCAGCCCTTTCCCTACTGTCATTCAGTTTTAGAAGAAAATGGTAGGTCAGAATCCACAAATACTAGTCCAATAGCTCTCCTCACTGGGGCAAAGATGAGACAGGCGTAAGCATGTGGGCTACTTCACCCTTTCGACCTGGGCTATCTTCCTTAGACCTATCTAGTTACAGCAGGGCAAAGAAAATGGGATGTAGCAGCATGGTCAGCCCTGAATAACTTGGCTTTCCCCATCTTCTTTAGACCCTTTCCCATTATTTATTTTCATGTCAATTTTGGTGATTAATTATAAATGTTGCAATCAAGGCCCCCTGCATTTATGTCTGCTCCAATAACAGAGGTCACTGGTCATGCCCCCAGGGGACCCTGACTGCTGATCGCTCATCCATATCTCTGACAGCTTTGTCCTTTTATCCACACTGACTCATTGCAATCATGAGGCTCTGCAGATCTGGCCAAGAGAAGTGTCTCTCCCATCTCTTGCCAGCGTAACACTTCAGGGGAGGGGAAAAGCACAGCACAAGAATCCTGAGGCACAAGCATGCCAAATGGGATTTCCTAAACTGAAGGTCCACTGGCAGGGAGCCTTTCATCTGAAAAGCGCCCCACATCCCTAGGGATGCTATTCACAAGGATGGAGAGACCAGCTCAAACAGCTGACTTCCTCACTACAGAGAGCTGCCAGACTTCTTAGTACTACTATTTACTATTCTTTCTGCATGGCACACGACTGGTCACATGGAAATCTTTTTCCTCTGTGGCTGCCTGACATACCTTTTAAAATAGCAGAGTAAACCAAACAATTACACGACCGACAAAGCAGGAAAGAAAATACTTTCCAGAATGAATTGAAGAAACTCTGTATTTTTTTTTTAACCTCTTTTTTGTTTGTTTGTTTGTTGTTTGTTTGTTTCTTTTGGTGAATACCAAAGGAACCCTTGAAGTTCAGCAAAACAGACTGGAACAGTTTGATGGCATTTGTGCTACTGCAACGACCCTGAGGCTTCAGGCGAGAGAGAGGCTAAGTGGTGTATAGTGCATGTACTCTCCCTCCCTGCCCAGCTCTGGGTATGAGATGCAGCTTGGGGCTGTGGCACATGCAGTGGGAAGCTCCCTCTGCCAGCTGTCTGTCCCAAATTCCCTCCTACCCGTGCCACTGGACAGACAACTTTCCTCCCAGAGGCTTTGGTGACAGAAGGATGCATCCCGAAACCTCTCTAATTAGTGTCAATCAATCATTTTCATGAGCCGTTGGTGCTCTGTATTGGCAGACGTGCTCCTGCAGTCATTGACAGGTCTGGCTATAGTTCAGGTTCTGCAAGCCAGGCGTGTGCATTGCGGGAAAGTTTCGGTTTAGCTGGGGTGGACTGGAGACACTGAACCCCATGGGTTTACTGCAGGACAGGGGCACAGGTTGCTTGCACACAGGATGACTTTGGAAAAAGATGTCAAAGTGTTCAGAAGCACGTGGAAAAGCAAAGGAAGGAGGTTGGCATGCTGGGGGGGAAGGGCTGATGACGCAAAATCACAAACCATAGCTGGTAATTGGGCCTGTGGCAGCTTGCAGTGCTGTGGAGATTAGAGATTCAGGCAAACAGGATCAAAGTAATAGGCAGGGAATTTTATAGGCAACAATCTGATTGGACCTGAGTGGGAATTTATTCATGAAGATCTGGAAATCAAGACAAAACTGAGCAGCTTTTTCATTACCCATCTAGCTCCCAGCAGTGACTCATGGCTCTGCAGAAAGCAAGCTTTGAGCTCTTTCACTAGCCTCTGTGAATTAATGTGGACTGACAAAGGTCAGTGGCACAAAAACCAGATGGCTTCAAGCAGTCTGGGAGAGGAGGTGACCTTAAACCTGAGCAGGACTTAATCCTCTGTCCAATGGTGGAAGTAGCGCATTCATTTTAACAGTGGTAGGGATCTGGGTAGCTTAAGCATGTGCTCTCTGATTTGAAGGGTGATCAGATCCAGAGACCAAGTTTGGCCATCTCTGGGAGTCTGAGAATTGGCCCTGCGCTTCCCTGGGATTTTGCTGGGTTTAGAGACTTGGAGTTTGTGGTAGTGTTCTAACCTGCAAAGAAGCTGGTAAATAGACAAAACTACACGGTACCTCTTCACATACACCCATCAGGTTAGTTAACACTCACAAATTGCCAGCCCCCGAGCAAATAACTTGATATTCTGCTAAATTTGCACAGTCTCGAGCACAGCAAAGTCAGAGCCCTAGTGTAAGGCCATATCATGACAACAAGTGTTGAGCTTGACAGGTGGAGAGGGGCTTCATTTTGACAGGCAGCCTCTGGCAGAGCTTGCTGTAGCAGGCTACCAACCCAGCTGTCTGCCCCCCTGTCCCTCTGCCCGGGATAAGCACTCACTGCCACCGTGTTAATTTCTGCTGTCAGTGCGGAGGCTGGTGCTAAATCATTGTCTGGGGAATGGAGAAGATCACAGCATAGGCAGAAATACCTTGTCCAAATCTCTGCCTCAGGGGTCGCATCCTCTGGCAGGGCAATGGTTGGCACCTTTGATTGCTGCAGCAGGTTTGAGCAGTAAACATTAGGGTCAGACTTCAGCTTGAGCTCCTATATTTTCCAGCACAAACCTCCACCTCTCTGAGCAATATACACCATTAAAGTGAATCATGTGAGTTTTATTGGAAGAAGAGGGAAAAAAAGATGGCTGGGGGGTGGGGGAAGGAAAGGGCTGACTATCCACCTTCCCCTACGAACAAAATTGCAAAGCAAAAGCACATCCTTTCCCCTTGCTGTGAGACCACCCGTCCTGCACCTGCAGGGGTATTTTGCAACCTAGGACCTCCAGCCCAGCTGCTGTGTCAGATCCCTGTGCATGCAAGGGGCACTGCTGTGGTTTGCTCTCCCAGCTCACCTCCCTCCTCCAGCCATCTCTCAGCAGCGGGACTGCAAGTCCACAGGCCTAGAACATTAAATCAAAGTACAAACTGAGGATGTGAGTGTGCTCCCACTTCCCTATTAAAATGTATTAGCATCGTCTGAGGGGGCTAGAAGGCAATAGGCTTTGAGAAGGAATCCTGAGGTAGAAGGAAGATTGTGTCTTATTTGAGAAGGATGGAACTGAACAGATATGGTCAGTCAATGCAAAGAGCTTAATTTCAAACAATCATCATCATCGCTACCAACTCCAAACATAAGGGTTTTCTTAGATGAAAAATGATACAGCTAGGTTGGTGTCAATAAATCCAGCTCCTGAGTGAAAAAAAGCCCTTAAATATTTCAGCACTTTGGGACTGACTCATGCTGAGCTTGAAATTCAGAGGTTTGCAGCAAAAACTCCAGCTATGCTTGAGCTTAATGAAAAAGTACACAGACAAGATCCTTAAGAGCTAAATTGGCTTCTGCAGCCACTGGGTTGGATTTACAGCATTGCCCCAAACTTTCTTTGCTACAGACCAGAAAGTACTCCTCATCTCTCATGAAGACATGAACCTCAGTCACTGAGGCTTCAAGGCTTCAGCCCTTACATTCAGGTGCTCACAGCTCCAGGGGATGAGAGCACGAACCTGTGCACACATAAACAGCACCAAACCAACATTCCCTGCCACTGACACTACCCTCTCCCTGGGAAAATTGCATTGCATGTGGATTGCATTGATGTGGCTGAGTGGAAGATGCTCAGATACTGTTGAGATGAGGGATGAGATCCTGCAGAGAAATTGTGAGAAAACAGATTCCCAAATGTATCATAGAAGGGAAGGACATGGGGGGAGCCCATCATGAAACCCACTATGTTGGGAGACAAAAGGGAAACAACCCAGAATATTCTTTGTCTGGGATGCTGTGGCCAGATCTAAGGACAGAACACAAAGGAAATATCTCAAATTTGAGACAGAGGCTTTGCTTAGTGGTGACAGGTCATTGTGTGAAGCAGATCCTGCCTGGGAGGTTAGCAACAAGAGCACTCAATTCTCAAAGGACAACACATCCTGAAGGGAAGAGGATGCTTGGCTCCAACAGGCATTTCCCATGTGTAGGAATTGCCTTGTTCCCATGAAACTTGGAACTTTCTCCACTATAAAACTGACATATGCAGGGAGATGTCCAGCCTTGTCTTAATTGCAATGTGTTGTTCTGCTGGTTACACAGGATAGAGAACGCTGCGATGGGGTTTCTTTGGTTTCTATTTGCCCCATGATTTTCCAAGCTGACTTCTCAGATGCAGTGGGGGAAAGCAATAGGGATAAGGGTCCAGCAGGCAAGTTCAAAGCAGACATGGACCAGCTCAAACACATTGATGTTCCAAGGAGCGTTTGGAGCTGTTGTCACTGATCAGGCCTATGATAATGAATTTTGTACTCTAGGGATCGGATGTTCCTCTCAGTTACATTAAATTAACCTTTGACTTCACAAGGATTCTCTCAAGCAAAATCTCCTCTCAATAGAGCAATACTTTCCTTCCCTGAGTCACAAGTTTTTGGCTGGCACAGAGAGAGAGGCAGAGAGAGGGTCTGTTACCTTGGGTGAGACTGGAAAGAAAGCAATCAGGAGTCTGGATGGGGCTGGTACCTCAGATGGTACCGAGATGAAATAAGATAAAGAAATAGTGGCATGAACAACGATAGGATTTGTAAAACTGCTCATTTTCCTTGCTTTTCCTCTCATTTATCCCTTTCCTCCTTGAAAGAGGGGGGAGAGAATAAAAATACAGAAGTGGGGGGAGGCGAAGCAGGCCCTTGCAGCAAGAATACAAGAAAAAAAAAAAAAAAAGAAGAAAAAGAGAGAGAAAGGGAGAGCTTGTTGGAGAGCATCTCTTTCCTTTGGGCACTGAAGTGTTCCGACATCAAACCTTCTGTCCTCATTAAGAAGCCCCGTGTCTACTGTTGTGACATCTTTATTCACACACCCCAAGACTTCAAAGCCTTCAGGAGATTTCCTTGGTGGATTTAACATAAAAATATCAGGAGATGAAACAGAGCAAAAGGCAGCCTGGTGCATTCTTGTTTTAATTAGACCTTGGATGGAGAAAGTGGGGGCGGGGGTGAGGAAGCAACAGAATCACTAAGATGCACATTAAGGTGTGAATGCAAATACACGCACACACACATATGCACACACGTAATCTTGATCGTCAGGACTCAGCTTCTCTTTTTTCACAAGCTTTTGGAATAGCAACAGACCCTGAGTCTCAGAGTAATGATTTTTTCCAGCCTCTAAACCAGATCCACATTCATCTCAGGAGTAAGAAAATGCTGCAGGTGAAATACATGTTTGTGTTGCCTAAACAAAAAGCTTGAAGTGTAACTAATAAGAGGCAAAATTAGGAAAAAGGACTGATAGAAGGCATGGAGGGCAGAGGAGAGACGAGCTAAGCATTCATTAGCAATGAAATGTGGATCTAGGGAGACCTGATCCTGTTCTGCTTGTGATTTGTCCTTTTCTCTCTTTTATCCCCCCACTCTTATCCAGTGAATTGCCAAGCTACTTGTTTGAATTATGAGTCATTGGTGCCACTTGAAATCTGCAGCGTGCCCCATTTGGCTTGAGTATGTAAGTGATACAGCATGTTTTTTAGCCTCTGTGGTATGACACTAACTCTTCATGGTCTGGTCTGATCACTACTGAAACTGCTCATAACTTCAAAGTGGAAAAACTTGGGGTGGGAGGAGTGGTGGGAGTGGTGGTGGTGGTGTTGGCAAACGTTCTCTGAAGTTCTCCAAAATTTTGTCTTTTTCAGTTACCGCCCTCCTAGCAAAACTCATTCGCTTGAATGTTCATGGGAAGCAATAACCACAAAGAATTGCACTGGAATTAATTTGAAACAGTTTTAAATGAATATTTATGAGCATTTCTTCCCCGTATCTAGCCACGTCTAGGACCAAGATTGCTCTTTCTTGCAGAGAGCAAATATAAAAAAATAATTAAAAATGTAACTAAAGGAAAGTTTTGCTCTCTTCAGTTGAGATACTCTCTGGTAAAGAGAAAGAGAAACTCCCAACCTCCTGATGCCAGGTTTTCAAGTATTAGAGCCCAAATTTCACAGGGCATCTTTAACTGATTAAAACGAGCATTGCTTCCAGTTCACAGGACCCAGTGTGCTGCTGGGTGGATAGAAAGGGGAACACTGCTCTATTCCTAGAGATATTCGGCATTTTCTGTTGTTATTCTCCTTACGGAAGCACCCACAGAGACTCCCCCAGCATTGGGGATTGTCCCTTCAGTGGGCACACATAATTCTAGCACGTGAACAAGATGACAGCCATCTGCAAAATCTAAGCAGCATTTTTAAACAACTGAAAACAAACAAAAAAAAAGAAGCAATTTTTTTCTCCAGCCCTGCCCCTATGTCAGGGCCCAATAATCTAGTCTCAATTAGAGCATTATTAACTAAGTCCTACACCTGGCCCTACTCATTTACAGCTATTCCTGCTGACAATGGCACTGATTAGCTAGTAGACCAATGAACTGGGTTGATCTCTCCAGTATCTACCACCACCCTACAATTTACATTTTGCAGCCATCTCTGGTTCAGAAGGAAGGAGCGAGGTGTTGCGCAGAAGCAAGATGCGATTTGGGAGGCACCAGCAGTAGGAACAAGCAGCCCCCTGCACAGATAAGATCCACTCAGGGGCAGGGCAATAACTCCCCCAGTGCATCTGAATTCCAGCTAATTACAGATCCAGCTGATAGCTAATAGAAACAGAGCAGAGCCACACGCCTGCTCTCACTTTGTAGCCTGTGGCTGCGAGCCAGTATGAAAAGTGTGAGTATTGATTTGATTATCTTGTTTGTCCACCTAGACTTGCTAGGTGCTTCTAGCTTTTCCAGTTCAAATGAAGTGTTTTCCACTGATTAGTTAATTTTAATTTGTTTTTGCTTCAAGTGCAAGATTTGGTTTTTATTGACAAGCTATATTCCTATGTCGTCATGGTTAAGCATTGTCCCCGTGCTGCTCAAAGCTAAAGCTCTTCCAGTTTGCTAAAAAACACTTTATAGATTGACTGAAACCTCTCCTTTTCCCCCTCCTGTGTTTTGGTTGGGTTTTTTTGAGAAAAGGCATGACTGCATCGTTCAACAACTAATCTCCTCATGGAGTGAGGCAGCCTGTAGTGCCATGAGATGCCTTGTGGTCCCTGGGCCCTCCTTACCCTCTTTGCTCTGGGAACCCTGTGGTGCCATCCTGGCCATGCTGCTTTTATAGCCAAGGAGGGGCACATCACCCAGCTATTCTCCCAGCATCGAGAGTCCTCAGTTCCCACAAAAGCAGGCTGCCATGCTTGGTGACAGTCACCCATGGGCACAGCCCTCATAGTTGTGAAAGAGGAAAGGCAGGGGTGAAATGTAGAGCAGCTGTTTGGAGAGTGCTTGAAGTTTCACTCTTTTTCAAGCCCTTGTGTTCGCTGCAATTAGTGCCACCAATGCGTTCACTGCACCCCAGTTCATTAGCAAGTTGTACTCTGTTCAGTCATTAAGGCTGGAGAAATAGGAGTAATAAAATCCCTGAAAAGCTGTATTGTGCCTAACACTCCTAAAACACATCAACAAGCTATAAATGCCAACAGGGCAAGGAAAGGGGAGAAAGGATTTATGGGCTAGCAACACCCATGGCTTGGCTCTCCCGAAGGGAACAGGTTTCTGCAGGGGCAGATGTAAAAACCTGAGCTCTTCGTCCATGTAGCAGTGTTTTACCAAGGGCTTTGCATAGGAAGGCAATGATATTTACCTTGCTGGTAACAGAGGGAAACTGAGGTAGGAGGAGATTTTATCTTGGCAGAGGCAGGACAGAAACACAGCCCAGCAACCTGCAGCTTGTTTGGGACCCGTGGCACAGTGGGTACCATCAGCAAATAATAAATGCTCCCTCCGTTTTCCTATTTATGCAGATACATGCAAAGATGGGCAGTGGTGTGTTTTGACCTGCCACCTTTTCTTCAGTGTCTTCCCCGAAGAATCACAGAATCATAGAATCACTTGAGTTGGAAGAGACCTCTGAAGGTCATCTTGTCCAACCCCCCTTCAGTGAGCAGGGATATCTGCAACTAGAGCAGGTTGCTCAGAGCCTTGTTGAGCCTCACCTTGAATGCCTCCAGGGATGGGGTCTCAACTACCTCCCTGGGCAACCAAGGGCTCCCAAGAAAGGGAGCGCTGGTTCACATCCAGCCTCTTCAGATAACAGGGGCAGATGCTGCTGTGATGCTGGCTGAAAAAAATGTGCTTCCTTAAACTTTTCATTCTAGTGATGAATTACCTGCTCGGTAGAAAGGAATAGAGCCAGAAATAGCTCTCAGCCAGCCGTGGATATCATCAGCTCCCATCTCAATCAAGCAGGGACATCCAGCCAGTTATATCTCAGGATATCTTTTGACTTGGAATTTTTTAAATTGCCCCTGAACATCCATGAAAATAAGTGTAGGGAGGCAATCTTGGCTACAGGTCTCTTTGGAGGGTCGGTGCCCCTGCTGATGGGTCATGATGCTGCTGGGGTCTTGGGTGGTGCTGAGTTGGGACATCTCCCCTGACCTTGGCCTTATCCATCCAAGGCTCCTATCAGTGGCAGGGCTTTTGACAGCTTTTGTGGGTGTAGGAGATGGGCCAAGGGAATTAGAAAGTTAGAAGATGAAGTGAACAACAGGGCACAGAAAAAGACAGAAAGATTAATGGCAGGGACACAATCAAAAACAAAAGTTAAAATAGAAATGTTAATCATTTAAAAGAGGGTCTCAGTGGAATTACTTGCTTTATGGCTCAGAATAAAAATAGAAAGGGGAAAAGAAGGAGGAGAAGTCCCAATAAGAATAATTTAGCGCTTTGTGTAATGAGCTGCCTTTCTTTTCAGTAGTTCACTCTGGTGTCTTATCACTTACCCTTGATTGACTGAGTCTTCTCTTTGCCTGCTCCTGCTAAATGGTGATTCGCCATCTGGTAGTCATAATTTCTTTCATTTTTTTTTTTTTATCCTATATTCTTTTGTAATTAGAAAATAAATTACTTTTTTTTTTAAAACTGAAAAAAGAAACATGTCTAGCATATTACTTACAGATGACAGTTGGTGTGAGCGCAGCAGTGAGGCAGAGGGAAGGGACTTGACTCCTGTCTCATTTGGACAGACCCTAGCTGAGATGCCGAAGGAAGCATCAGTTTTACTGTTGAGAGTGGCAGGCACTGAGGGAAGGGCTGCATGAAGCAAGCAGTGGGAAATGACCTTAGTGAGATGTGAAAGCCCATATTTGAAGGAGAATGGGAAAGATGAAGATCTTGAAGGGCTGTTGGAGCATGATAGGGATGTTTTTCTGTATGTGCAAGATATCAGATGGATACAACTAGTGTGCGTAGTAGACGTTATCAAGGCTATGAGCTTGCATCAAGCCTGGGAGTAGTGGTATTTGTGGTGCTTCACGGCAGCCCAGACCTGTAGGAGGGTGGTGTCTCCCATGCAGTGAGGAGTACATAGCTCTGCAGAAGACCTATGCTGGACTGCACTGCCATCTCTGTCTCTACCAGCTACAGAAGGAGCCTTGAGTATGAAAGATGCTGATCAGCCTGCCCAAAATCAGGGAGCAGGATCCTCTCCACAGGGCTGACAGACTAACCTTGCCAATGCCTAATTGCAGCCCCATTTCTCTCTGGTTTGTGGCCGGCCTCGCTCTGCAGCCTGTGTGCTCACCTGCACTGCCACGCTCTCATTATATCTTTGAACAGCACCAGTCCTCTCTGCTCTCATTTCAGTTGCCTCCTCAAGGTGCTCCAGTAATTCAAGTGATAAATAATAACAATAATAACACAGGAGCTGGCTGAATTGAGCTTGATTACACCGTGGCTGAGTTCGGGCTTGATTGACTGAAAGCAGCACATATCCCCCTAGTTGTTATCCTGAGAGCCTCATTTTCTCGGTGCAACGTCTCTCCTTATAGCCTCAAACTGATCGGGCCTTGAGGCCACTGCCAACACACAACCCCGTCATTCCCAGAAAGACCCCGTGCCAAAGCACTAGTTGCATTTACATTTTTGGCACATCATACAACGAGGCAAGAAAATGACAGGGAAAATATTCCACTTCTGTACAGTGCCAACAGAGACGTGCAGGCTTACTGTTTTCCAAGAGTGAAGGCATTGGTTTGCTTGGGCTTGGAAGGATTGTGTTTCCTTGGTTAAACTGAATGCATCTGCACATTTCTGAATATTTGAACTAGGTCCTGCCTGGCTTTACACTTGTCTGATGGGTTATGTGTGTGTGTGGATTAAATTGGAAGGAAACAAATACAACCTCTCAAACAGCAAAAGATGTGGTGGACACTCATTCAACTGCTGGGTATCAATCTCTCCCCCAACATTGCTCCTGCAGGACGCATGTGTGGTACTCCCCTTCCCACATTCCCCTTGGCCCTGCCATCACTCAAGAGAGTCAACAGTGGAGCTCCCCAGCCATCCCCGCTTCAAAACAGGGAGCAAAGGCAACTCTCCAGGGACAGCCTTGGTCTTTTCCTTCCCACTTCCAGTGTTTGCATATGTCCCTGGTGTTGGTCTATGTTGTGTTTTCAAGAGAGATGCCTAGATCAGAGACATCTGAGAGCATTTGGTAACATCTTTGGTTGAACCCAAGAAAGATGAGGAACAAATGCTCTGTGTGAAGCGGATGCTATATTTTTTTTGGCTTAATATGGATGAATGAAGAAAAAGGAGGGAAAGAAAAAAACCCCAACTCATTTCCACTCATTCTCTAAGCAGCAGCCATTGTAATACGATAGCCAGAAGCATCTGAGAGACAGAAGGAATTCAAGCAACAAGAAAATGCTGTTGTACAGACCTAATTATAGTGATTGCACCTGTTAGAGAAAACAATAAACAGTAAAATGAATAAACTTTCCTGGGACTCATTTTATCAATGAAGTGTGATCATGTGAAAAGTCCACAGAGAAAATCTACAAGGAAGGCACCAGTGTACTCAGACTTTTTTCTTTCCAATCTCCCATCCTGTAATCAGCTGGGCAAGGTAACCAAAGGAAACCATGCCTTCATCAACTGGCTGTTGTACATAGGAGAAGATGAGCTGTTAACAGGATGCATCCTCAGTCTTGGTATTATCTTCCCACTGGGGGCACTTACAAGCACATACACGTGGCTGCAAACTTCTGGTGGGTAGGAATGAACTGGGCACACGTCTTCAAAACCTTTCAAAATTTGATAGTTATCCTAGGATTGGTAGGTGAGTCTAGCAATTCTCTTCAGAGTCAGTAGGTCAGTCAGAGATACTGCTAAAACCCAGTTCTATCTGTGGCAGTTACAAGCTCTTGGGGATAATCCCAGTGTCACTAGGAGTGGTGTGGAAAAGACTGTGTTCCACCTGTTTTAAATATACTACCAAATCATTCTGATATTGTGCAATGTGCTTCTGCTTCACTGCCTTCCCGTCACCAATGGTCCCACAGACCTCACCACATCCTTCACTTGGGATGGGCTCTTTGAACCACAGGATCCTACCTGGTGTCTCCTCCCACTGAAGCTGTTCCATTTTTCTAGCTGTCTTTGTCCCTGCTCCCTTGTACCTTTCTGTGCTCCCAATTATAGCTCCTTCGCACTGCAGAAGCACATCTAACACAGCGCTTTGCATGCTTCTGTGGTTAAAGCAGACAAAGAGGATTAGCCTTTGTAAAGAGTTAATGCTGGGTTTTTTGCATACACAGCCCCCTTCATCCAAAGATCTTAGAGCAGGGGAAGTATCATTAGCAGTGTCTTGTGGATGGGAAAATTGAAGCATGAGGAGATGAAATGAATTTGCTTATTGGATGATTATTCCCTTACCGGATTTGCCTCACATCTCACAGCCCACGTCCTGGGCCAAAGGCCTATTACATGACATGCAGCCCAGACAGAGGCAAAGCCAAAGAAACAAGGAATCTTGTGATACTCAATCTCATTTCTTCTTTTCTTTTTCCAAGACCACAAGCATGTACAAAAGGACAAGGAAACACCCCAAGCTTTGTATCATGTCTGAGTGCCTGAAGTCCTTCGGGTACTCAGTGAATGCGCTGAACAATGACACCTCCAAAATATTGACCCAACAGCGTGTCTCAGCCCTGACTCAGGGGGGAAAAAGATGAATGCGCTCTTTGATGATTGTCGTCATTGAAAATCAGGCTGTGTTACTGTCAGCTGGAACAAGAGAGCTTGTAAGTGGCACTTGGTGATGCAAGATTTGAGTCACCAGCTCCTAGGAACTGCCTTCAAATCACCACTGGAGATAGTGGTTTTCCTACACTTCCTAGCCAAGTCTGACCTAGAGGGTAAATAGTTCCATAACTAATTAGTAATAACTTAAACCAGATCTAAAGGAAACTGGACAAATAATTCATGATGAATAATTTATTGGATGAATTTTGCCTCTTTTTCTGTTTGTGAATTTTCTATGCTTGCGGTGTTGATTTCTCCAGCTAATTGGTTGTTTGAAATTGTTTGCTGATGCAAATACTTCTTGGTCTGCTCTTTTTTTCAGGAGAAGTTCATTAAGAGTATCCCCAATCCAAAAGGAATTGACTAATTTTAATTGGTCACAGAGGCCACATGGCACAAATGCATTTTGTGGCATGAATATATATTTCTTCAGTTCACTTGCTGAAAATATTCTTTCAGACTGTTCTTTCCATTCAAATAGGATGTTTCTGTGAGCGTCCCTTCTAGTCAGGAGAAAGAAACTCAAACAGATTCCAGAAGTTGGTTAAAAGGTACATAAATGGAAAGAATCAGTAAAAGATTTCAAATGGAAATAGATGTGAAATAACTTAGCTATGTGTAGGAACATCTGCATTTGTGTACCTGCACAGACATTACTCTTGCATTCATGCTAGTTTAAAAGAAGCTTGCATTTGTTTATATTAAGAAAACCCCCAAACCCCACAAAACCAATCAGAATTAAAAACATTTAACTGAACTCTGCCTCTATTCTAGGTGACACTGCATTACCACCTGTGGTTTTGGCACAGATAGGGTCAGTGTTTGCTCCAGGACATGGACCAGCCATCATATTATTGCTTTGTTGTCCCAAGCACTTCAGAAGGGCTGTCATAAAGAAGGGATGAATGTACAGCCTCTTCCACTAGCACAGGCATGAAACTATAAGCTTCCTGTATCACAACATCTATAACATACAGCAAGCAGCATAGAGGTTCAGACATGGAGGAGGGAGGGTGAAAACAAGCCACCCAACCTGATAATGAAAAGCAGGCACTTGGCCTTGGTGTGGAGCATCACAGATAAGTAGTTTAATTGCCAAGCTTTGGTGCTGGAGGGAGGAAAATCCAAGCTAAATTAAAAGATTAAAAAGATATTTTTTCATCAAGTGGTAAAATGGAAGAAGTGGATGACTCTGCTCTGGAGAAAATGAGCAGAAAGGAACTGTGAATGTTGTGAAAATATATCCATTAGACCCGCCTTATCGAAACGTGCTTTTGCCAAGCATCCAGCCCTGCATCTCCATGGCAACATGGCCTCGTCAACAGAGAAGAAAGTATTTTTGTCAGGATAGGCCCAAATACATAAAAGCCATTTCGATTTGGGGGCAACACGATCTTCTTCAATCAATACCGCACACGTAATAATGACTCCTGCCACTTCTTTTCATAAATCTCCACTTTCTGCTTTCATTTCCTGTGGTTTGACATCACTGTGAACTGGAACCAGGTTTAAATTTCCTACAATTTTCAGCCCCCTCTGCGATCATCTGCAACATCCCATGTCTCACAGAGCAGCTTTCTCCTTTGTACCACATGCGATACGCAGTGTAGCTACAGGTGCAATTAGCCTGGGCTGAACTGTCAGACAGGCTTTGAGGAACACCCTGTGGCACCATCTGCAAACATAATGGCTGAAATTCTGGTCATGGCTAAGATGAAGGGTCAACCAAATGGAGAATGGTAAGTCTTTCTTTCTAGGAGCTACCTCTGATGAGGCGCGAGACTGAATGCCCTGAACAGCTTAACTCCTAAAGAAATTGCAGTGTCGTTTCTAGGGCATGGGTGATAGGTCTTCTGTCCACATCCTGGGAATAAAAGCATTCTGCCTTCTCTATTTTTTCCTACATTTCCAGTTTGAGATCTCATTCTTCTTGACTGCCAGTTGACAATAATGATTTGGTCTTTCCAAATAACCAGCTCAGCAGTTCCACTACAGAAACCACCACGTGGCCAAAGAGATTTCTGTGTGCATGCAAGAGTCTGTGAGTGTGTGCACTCAGGAGGGAGAGATGGAATATGCAGGACATGTAAGTGCCTATCACCATTTTTCACTTAAATTAGTGGGTATTAGGCATATAATCCAACATATTGCTTTTATAATCTCAGCAGTAGGCTGCTGAATGCTTTGCTGTGGAAGTTACTAAAGAAATGTAAAATATCTTTTTTCATAATAACTACAATCTAGCTAGACTTTAAGCAATGCCCTCTTTGTTATTTTATATTTTGCCATTTGTTGGGAGATTTTTGAAAGTATTTAATCTTCAAAACCCCATTGAGAAGCACGGCTTGGTGCACAGGGGCAAAAAAAATTTCCACATTTGTGGTTTACAGCTTATGCAGTGAGAGAGCCTATTCCTCCAGAAAGGTGGTTGCTGCTTTTGAATGCTACATGAGGGTCAGCAACTTGGATCCTGCCTGGTCCCTGGGGTTGTTTGGCTTTTGAAGGAGCGGCAGATGCCATTAGGTCACTGACATGTTTGATTCTCAGGTGAGTTTCCCAGCCTTGTAAGCACACTCTGCTTGTTAGTGTTGCACCATTCAATGCTGTGGGCAGAGCCTGACAGAAAGGAACGTAGGGAGGAGGGTTAAGTTACATTCATGCTAATAGATTAATGACTTATATTTAGAAAAAGGTTGTCATTGCTAAACCGCACTGTTTGCTGATGAAATTACAAACTCTAGGCTTGACTCATCGCCAGTGAGATGGGGTATTTTTCTGCAAGGGGTTTCTCATCAGTGTAGCACTACACAACCCATATCAGCGTGCACCACAGCAAGGCCTCAAATGAACTACCCTTGCTTCATCTATTTGGCAAAGTGAGCAGAAACCCCTTAGAAATGAGTGATGATGCCACACTGCAGGCAATGATACACTGGATGGGGTGCAAATAAGGATCCATATATTCCCATTTATCTGTCTGTATGCCTAACCATCTACTGAATTGTCTGTCTAATCACTCATCGGAGGTGCTTTGATATAGGCTGAGTGGTAGTGTCACCTGGAAGCTGTCAGAGCTGGGAAAGTGCCTGGCAGGTTGCATACTGAGCAAGGACACATTCAGAAAATGCAAACCAGGATTGTTATTTTGGTTCCTTCATTCCTGACCAGGAATTTTCAGGGTCATTTGGTAGTCTGGATGATCTTCATTATTGGTGATTGAAGTAATTGGTAAGAGACTTGAACAGGAGTTGGTCAAAGATGCAGTTTTATGAGAACCTGGTGTTAACATGAGCTCATCCTTTCCAAACACTGATAGAACAGTCCAGAAAATAGTTCATGGACTGCAAATCATGAGCTGATGGTATTTCCACAGCGGATTTCTCAGGACTGATGGTGTCTTTTGCGAAGGTGAATCTGTTCCTGCTCTTCTAAAATGAAATGAATCTATTTGGAGTCTGAAATACCAGCCGATGATGACTCCAGGCAAAAGGAGACCATTGTCCTCTTGGCTTCCTTTTAATAGGAAACTTGAAGATGGTGGCAGCCTTCAGGCAAGAGAGCCTTTTTTTCCCCTACACTTTTTTTCTGCTTTTTCCTCTTCTAGAACAACACCTTTCAAGAACCTGGTATGTGTGCGGGTTGAAAAGGGACCTTCTCTTAAAATAGCCAGATTATGAGTTGCAAAATGAAGAAAAGGTATTTAACTGCTTTCCCCATTTTAACTGGCTCCTCTCATTCAATCCTGCTTTTGAATCCTTGGGAGGCTGGAGACTTCAAGTGAGACCAGGGACTGTTGCTTTACCACAGTTTGATTTCAGTCCCTCAACCAAATAAATCTCGTAGGAGCTGGTTTATGCTGTTCACTTTCCCCAACCTCTTCATCACCAGGTCTGGGCAGGTGAAGCTGTTTTCTACTGAGGGTTGGGATAGGGTTTTGACTATCAAACTCTGAATCTGCTGCGTCCTGCAACCCAAAATGTCGCTGCAGCACAGTATGCAGCAGGGGAGGAGGAATTAGGATTCATGCTGGGGTATAAATTGTTTTAAGAATAACACACCCCAAGGTTGACTCTTTTCTGGGGAACTCCAGGACATGGGCAAGATGTGGCAAATTAAGTTCAGTCCTTACAGCTTTGAGATGGTCCCTGCCAGTCCCTCTCAACACAGATGGGCTTCACAGGGTTGGTGAAAGGTACATTCTAAAAATCACTGAAATCTAGAGGGAGTATATTTTCTTCTTGTCTGCTTGCAATCAGGTCCAGGGATATTAATTAAATGCTCTGCACATGCTTGGTTCATTGAAACACAAGTTAAGGCAGCCTTTCCTCAGCAGTGAAAGCCATCCCACTGGAATACTGATTTAAAAGAAACAGGGTTGATAGGAGTAGATGAAAAGGAGGTGAGTCTATGAGATGGACCAGTGAGCTGGGAATCGAGACACCAGGGTTTATTTCTGCTACTAATTCTTTCTGCAGCTCGGAGAAAGTTTGCAAACCTGTCAGTGCCTCTATCTCCAAAATGAGATCTGCTTCAGAGTGGTGGTGGTTTGTCTTTCCCCCCCTTTTTTTTTAAAATGAGAATTAATTAATGTCTAAAAAGCACTTTGGGATCCCAGAATAAAAGGAGCAAAACAAATGCAAAGTATTCTATTGTTTTATTATCTCCCCTATAGGCTGGGATGGAGGTACCTTGCCACTCACATAATTACTTCCCTGCAGCTGCTGCCTCTTAAGAAGTTAATATATGCTACATCTCCACATCTAGGTACGGAGAAAGACCCAGGCCCTCCCACCCATCATTTACATCTCTTCTCCTTGTCTTTCCCCTCCCTTGCTCTCTGTTGCATTAATAGCAGAGATGGCATTAAAGTAACTTCACCTCTTTGGTGCACACGTACACAAACTCAACGGCAGGTAGTGTTATGAGGCTTATTGCCTAGTGCGTAATGAATGCTGCTTTTTTGGATGAATGAATTTGGTGGGTGACAGGTATGTAATTCACGGCTTTGTAAAAAGCTTTGAGAGGAAGTGTATGAAATGTACTATATAAATGTCAATACACTGCACACTTTAAAGCCTGTGGGTTGAGTCATAGGAAGGGTAGATTTAAGGAGGGGGATCATAAATAGCAGAAGAACAGCTGGTTTCTCTGGGTAATGATGACTGAAGATCTGAGTGGTGACTGCTTAACATACCCACTAGGTAGAGGTACTTACACGGCCCTCTTTAGCATAGTGTCTGAGCACTTCACAGCCTGTAATGCATTTATTCTCCAAACACGAGAGGATATTGTCTCACCTGCACAGGAAGGGTGCAGAGGCATGGGGAGTTTGGTTGACACCCCTGGTGTCTCTGTGGGAAGGAAAGTGAGGGTGGCAAGGTCAGGCAGAGAGGGACATCAGCCCACCCTAACCCCCTGAATGCAGAGTGTTGCCCCTCCAGACAGTGCCCAGAGTGGTGCCACCTGAGCTGAGCACAAACGTGAGCTTTGGCATGATCCTGTGCCCTGCACCAAACTCACCCTGCTTGCCCAGCACTGTGCAATGTCCCATGTCTCCCCAGCACTGAAGACACTGTACCCTTACACAGAGAGGATGAGGCTGATACTCAAGGTATGAGGACACTGGCCTTTCTGCCATATGGACAGCAAATGGGGACTGGCCTTGGTGTAGTAGAACTCTACTCATTTTTCCCAAACCCTAACATGCACCTTGGAAAATAAGGGCTGATGAGTGAACTTTAAAAAATGCCTGCGGGTGCCAAGATCTGATAAAAGGTTGGTATTTTGTGCTTGTGAACTTCCCAACAACAGCTAACTCTACCTTTAATTGTTTTCCTGTAGTATTTTATGTATATATATATATACACACACACACACACACGTGGAGCAATGCCTGAGGGAGTTAGGCAAAAGAAACTTGGGCTTGATTCCCTTGCCCACCTCAGAAAACACCCGTCCCAATATTTATCACCAATTAACATCTTTGCATGACTGATCCTTCTAAAGTGTTTTCTTGGGAGACACATGGTGAACAAGCACTGTTTTGTGCAGAAATAGGACTGAGGTCTATAAGAAAAATTACCAGCAAAGGCAACAAGTTACTGTACATCAGCAGATGCTCAAAAAATATAAAGTATTGCAAGTTAGCGTACTCCTTTTATTACCTCTGTCCCTGCAGATTAAGCTAATTACACTGCCATGGAGGGAAAGCACACAAGGGAGAGATTGCAAGTGCCTTTCTTCAAATGTCATGTGAGAAAAGCCATACAAACCCTCCCATTTTACTCATTAAGGCATGTATATTCAGTTGGGTCTAATCTGGAGAGAGGATTCCTCCTCACACTGGTTTAACACATGTACCTCTGCCTTTCGGTTGTACCTTTGTACAGCACCTAGCAGAGCAAGCACCAGCACTGGGATGCCTGTGGGCTCTTGTAGCGCACCCAGCTGTAGTACTAACCCTGCCCATGGCTCCCTGTGCTGAGGTCATGTTCTGCTGCAACCCAAGTGAACACCTGCAATTAAACCTGGAGAAATATTGCCTTGGCTTTTATGAACAACTCTGTAAGCTGCAATAGGGAAGGAGGAAGAGGATTTATTTAGTTTCTTGAGGAGCTGGATATGTTAAATGCTGTTATTTTAAGTCTCACTGCAACAGTGGCCGTAAACAATGCGTAGCTGTAGCAATGAACAAAACAAAAGTCTCTAAATCCCAACGATATGAATGAGAGCTCAGGACTGTTCCTTGGCAAGTGCTTCTGTTCCTTCCAGTGCAAAAGGGGTGAAACACAGCTTGCTCTGCCCAAACCTCTGATCCTCCCACAGGACAGCAGCTGCCTCGGGTACCTACTGTGTGGTGTGGATACAGACTCCCCTGCTTCAGGTAAGGCCCTGCAGGATTTTCTGCAAATAAGGGAACTGAAGCATAGAAACACTGACTGATGTTTATGGGGGCATTTAGACCTCTGAGTCTTGCATCAAGATAGACTTGAGAGAGCAAACCAAAACCACATGCGATTCTTACTATGGTGTGTTGGGGTTTGCTACTGCACACACCTCAAAAAGCCAGTGTGTGGACTCACCAACCAATTTAAAGACATCTCAGCTCAAAGTCAAGGATTGAGTCACTAAGGCTATCCACAGCCCTGAGAGCACCTGGGCAAGACAGGCTCCATCATACCACACTGCGGTGACCAAGCACAGGGAGCGTGTGCTGGGAACAGCTGCCAGCCTTTAGAGATCAGAGGTGGCGTGCGCCACCTCCCCACAGCCCTCACCTGGGCACACTGCAGCTTATTACTGCTATCAGTCTCTAGCATTAGTTCAAGTGGCAGAGGTCACTGTGCTGAATTGAAAGGCTTTCAGTCTACAGTGACCCAAGGTGGGGGGAGGATTGGTGCTAAATAATGGAATTTCTGGGGTTTTCCTTTTTACTTTATTTTTTTTTTCCTTCCATGAATGGAATTGCATGATCAAACTGATTTTCGAAGCATCCCTAGCATGGCAGTAGCAGCACCCTCACACCCAGAGATGTCATACACCTGGTCTCTGTGTGCTACACCTAACAGTACCCACAAGCAGCTTAACCTCACCTGACAGCATCTGTGCACAGGTTGGGTGCCATTCCCTTGGGGACAACACAACCCAATGTTTTGTTTCCTCCTGTGTTCACTTTGTGGCCCAGCGTCTTATTTACTGCTCTCTCATTCCTGCACTTAATACCAGTTACACATTTCCTCACGGGCTTTTTTTCCCCTACAGTTATCCTCACATTAGTATCTGAGTGCTTCTCCAAGACTAAATTACCTTCCTATGTTCACATGTGTCTGTGGCAGAGCTGCAGGGTAAGCTCCGACCATGGGATCCATCCAGAAAGAGACTGAGTATTGTTTTCTTCCCCTTGACTTAGAGATGCTGAGTAATGTGGGGAAACTAGATTTTAAAAGGTATTGCATTTTCTGCTTTCTCTGCACTCAGCATCCTTCTTGGCTACAAATTAATATATATTTGAGGGACAAATGAGTCCAATCTTGTTTTATGAATCTTTATTCTTCCCTATTCTTTATGAATCTTTATTCTGCCCTACTTTTACTTTTTTTTTCCCAATAATACTGCTTGCTTTAGTTTCCTCCCGTCTTTTTTTTCCACTTTTTTTTGTCATCTTTTTCTTCTGCTGCCCTCCCAGCTTTTCATTACTGTCATCTTTTTTCCCAGCCACTGAACCCTTGATGTTGTTCTAATTGACAGACGGGGTTTAAAAGCACATTCGAAAGCGCCTGTCTTTTTAAATAGACTCCTGTCTCATCAAAAGATGTACAGCAACATTCCATTAGAGCACATCATTTGAAAATAGATGGAGCTTTTAGCAACTGCACTTGTATTTTTACAGTTAGGCTGTTCTGCTGGGATTGTCCCTCCCCCTTGCCAGCCCCCATCATCTCCCCTTTTGGGAAGGGCAGGGGGAAAAGATACATTAAAGAGATTATTAATAAACATTTTGTTTTGTTTGAGTTTTCTTCTCTCTGCAGCTCTCGGGTGCTAATTCAGCCTGTTTGTTTCTTATGACCACGGCACAGAAAGTTTTGGAATGAAAACAGAGGTGTGGAATGGATATGTGCTGACGTAAATGAAAACATGGCTGAAAAGTAGCAAAAAACTGGCTCTTGTTGCACTGAGTTGTCTGGTTTTTTATGAATGGGGATTCAGCCATGGCTTTCCCAACCAATTTGTGCACAAGGCATTAAGATCCTGTTCCGCAGTAAAGTGGACTAGAAAGCTGTGACTGTGAGATGGCTCTGCCCCATGGGCATGGCCATGGGAGCTTTTAAATCAGATTGCTTGGATATCAATAATATGGTAATTGCCAGCTCTAGCAAGGCGGCTTCAGAAATAGCTAAAGAGGCTGTGTCAGGGTCAGCAGACTTCTGGAAAGGGGGAATGGGGCAATGAAAAAGCTCCAATGCTGCTTTGATCTTCAGCAACTGAAAATCAAAGTGGTTGCAACTGCTGTGGCCATTGGGTTATGTAGGGATGAAAAGGCAAGATTCAGAACCACCAGGGAGATCAGCCTTTGGGCCTTGCCACACATGCAGTGTTCAGTCTCCCTTTACATGCACGACCACCCTAACAACTGTGATTCTGGGCTGGGTATAGCAGCAAGTAGGCAGACCTTTGATGTCCTAGCATGAGGGAGTGAAAATACTGGAGAAATTTGGAGCCAAAGAAGGTGCAGAAACCATGGGTATCTCCTTGTGGGACAGAGAGCTGAGCCAAGTCTGTGCTTTCCTCCCATCATCTGGGCAGCTCTGAACTTCTGCTACAATGTGCTATGGAGCAATGGTTCTACTCAGTTTTCACATTCAGAACATCAAAGAAGATGGAGATGGAAAAGGTCTTGCAAAGGTCTATTAGATTATGTAGTTCCTCCCATTACCTCTACAACCCCCTCTAAATATTATTTAATGATAATTATTGTGCTCCTGAAACTGCTGAAGCATCTACTTTGTAATCACGTTGTGAGATGCACAAATACTTTATAAGGCCATCATTTATGAGCTACAGTTACTCACTATTAAACATCAGGTCTACTTCAGACAGTCACTACCAACACAACACAGCAATTGCTCTCACTGGAGCCATAGGGCCATCATTGTTCTTACATTTAGGAAAAAA